>JAPDVR010000010.1:829443-879443 GCA_026230005.1 Gila orcuttii | reverse complement strand
GTGGTACGGGTCCCGAATCTTCACTCCATGATAATCCTCCACCTGTCAATCAAAATAGCGGAGAAGAAACACTTTCGGTTTCCATGTAGTTGAAACAAACACACACTAATGCAATAATCACATGGATATGAACACACACCCTGAACCACACACACACTCATCATGCCTCATGTGTTCGGTCAGTCAGGAGGAAGAATGAATGAATGAATGAAGGAATACATGTGTAAATCTCCACTGACCTGACTCTCATCCCTCCGCGCTTCAGGGTAATGGAAAGCCATGCTTGTGTGTGTGTGTGTGTGTGTGTGTGTGTGTGTGTGTGTGTGAGAGATCAAGTGTTGTTTTTAAATTCGCTGTATGTTTGTGTGTGTTTGGATCAAGTTTTGTTTTTAAATTCGGTGTATATTTGTGTGTGTTTGTCCGTGTGCTTCACGCCCGGGTGAGTCAGCTCTGAAAAGTGAAAGTGAAATCAAACACCTCTCTCTCTCGCTCTCTCTCTCTCTCTCTCTCTCTCTCTCTCTCTCTCTCTCTCTCTCTCTTACACAAGCTCTTCAGACAGGAAATGATCTCACACTGGATTGGTCGACTCAAAGTGGGCAGAGCTAGAAATGCATAGTTCACTTCGGTTGGTGTTCTAAAATGTATTTTTTAGTAGGTGATTCAGCATATTTTTTTCTTAAATGTGCACTCATTTAAAAAATATTAAATTATATATATATATATATATATATATATATATATATATATATATATAGTTTTTTAACTTAAACTTTGTTTTATTTCAGTTAGTTGCCAAGACAACATCTCTAATGTTTTCTAATTTCTAGCTTTTTCATCTAATAATTTTATTGTATTGGGTTTTTTTAGTTTTTTTTTTAGCTTTATTTAAACTTAAGAATATATATATATATATATATATATATATATATATATATATATATATATATATATATATATATATATATATATATATATATATATATATATATATATATATATATATATATATATATATATAACTTGATCTTTAGTTTTAGTTAACAACAACAACAATAACTTTATTTTTATAATGCTTGTGGAATATATTAAGCATGGATGGTTACTAAAATAGTGCATTTTCAGAAAGGAGTAATTGCATTAATTAAATTAAATGATTTTAATGGCATGATCTATGTGTTATATATCATCCAGTGCAACACAAAACATTAGTGATTTCAGTGGAAACAGGAATGCTTTAGTGATCTTTAACCGTTGTGTAGTGGTTTTATTGACTAAACAAAACCAACTTAGTCAAGCATGGATGTTTAAAGCCTTATTTGTGTCATGCAATGGCTTTTGTCTCCAGCTTTGAAAGTTAATGACACCAGGATGTGATTGTGAAGATGATCCTCTTACTTTGACCTGCACAAAAGCAGTGATTTGTACTTCATTATGTTGCCGTTTGCACTCACACACAGGCTTTTCTGTGCATTCGTTTCCAGATCTTTGTTGACATATTTTTGTCAGAGTTCCCGGCAGTAATACAGGTTTATCTCCGTCAAAACAGGCATATGCTGACAGACACTCGGTCTCGTCACAAAATACAGTAGAGTGAGGAAGACAGAAAGAAAGAAAAAATGTTTTAATTACAAGGCAGGTGATGTTTGTCAGCAGGTGTGTGTGATGGACCGTGTGTTTATGTGCACTTTACATGCTTGTGCTGGGATTCCTGTCACTGCTCTCCATTTATGTCCACCATGACGAGGCTTTTAATGACACACACAAACCCTCAAACGTGGTTCCGGTGTGTGTTTAAAAGCTTGTTTTGACATTCTTTCCTCTCTTTGCTCTAGACCAGCACTAAATATTCTCCTGCGCTTTTGTCAGCTGAATATTTTTGAAGAAAGTAATATCTGTAAAGATGCAACGACACGGAAGCAGAACAGAGTTCAGTGCAAGTCAAGCTTAAATGACATTATTTGATGCATACGCTCATTGATGACACATTTATGATTTTTAATTCTTCGAAAAATTGGCCCCCATTGTAAGAGCATCACCATAACCTTTATTTTTATTTTTTATTTATATATATTTTTTTAAGAAAACAAAGACAGGTAAATGTTGCATAAATTCTTCCTCAGTATTTTTTCCCTGTTTTCCAGTACACATATCTAAACATCTTTAAATCAAGATATACTTCAGATGAAAATGTAAAATTAAGTCTTGAAAAGTCTAACAAAATGAAGTGAGTTTGTGGAGTCAGAGAAAATCATCTTGTTTTCCATTTGAATTACATTGATTCCACTGACAGATATGTGTTCTTGTTTTAATCATTAAATTTACTTATTTTTAAGATTTATAAAGCAGACTTAATATCTTCAGTCATGCTGTTCCTTCTCCAGTATCTTGATCTAAGAATGTTTAGATATTTGTGCTGGAAAACAAGACAGAAACACTGAGGAGGAACAGGATTTTTTGCAGTGTGTTTAGACGGTACAGTAAAATTATTTCCATATTCTAGAAGTGATTCAAGCTGCCCTTGTAAAATAAATGAAAAATAAATGGATCTCTGTCTGAAGTTGTATGTTCAAACTCAAGTGTTGCTAATCAACTCATCGAGTTTCTCTCTAGACATTTAGAGAACATTGACATATTGTGTTACATTTGATTTGCTTGGTCTTAAATGTGTCTTCATAAGACCTGCAGAAACCCTGGGTTAACTGCCCTGACTTCTTAGTAACCTGTTGCCAAACAGTAAAACATCTGCTAAAGGGAAAGATTAAAACAAGCTGTAACTGATTTAGAGACTGGAAATCAGATAGACGCTGAGGGTCACACACTAAAAAAAGAAATGCATGCTTCATTAACAAATAACTGTGATTCAGGGGAATCCCACGCCGTGAGACGGGAATGAGATCTGAAACACACGCATGTTTCATCAACATGTTCCTTTCCAGACATCACTGGGTTGAGAGCAGTTCTGGAGAGTCCCGAACTGAGTAACGTACTCTGGATCAATGCTTCACGTGTCAACCTGCGCTCACTCGTCTGGGACTCTTGCACAAGATGCTCATAGTTCTCATACACAGACATGCTAGTAATATTCATCCTTGCGTGAGCGCAGATTCTGAGAATCCCAACGGTGGCCTTCAAACCTGGGAAATAAGTAATGTGCCACACAAACACCAGATAGATAGATAGATAGATAGATAGATAGATAGATAGATAGATAGATAGATAGATAGATAGATAGATAGATAGATAGATAGATAGATAGATAGATAGATAGATAGATAGATAGATAGATATCTTTTTGTGATGCTCAGCGCGTTACAAACACACACAAACAGGCACATATTGGCTCTGTCTCAAAACATAACGATCACATTAACACAATTTTGCATGCAAAAATAATGTAGTATTGATATATGATGTAACCCTGGACTCAATTTTTTTAAATGGAGATTTATACATCATCTGAAAGCTGAATAAATAAGCTTTCCATTGATGTGTGGTTTGTTAGGATATGACAATATTTGGATACAACTAAAAAAATCTAAACATTGAGAAAATCACCTTTAAAGTTGTGCAATCGTGATTGTGCAGCATCCACTAAAAATAAAAAATAATTTTTTTATGTATTTACGGTGGGAAATTTACTAAATATCTTCATGGAACATGATCTTTACTTAATATCCTAATGATTTTTGGTATAAAAGAAAAATGGGTAATTTTGACCCATACAATGTATTGTTGGCTATTGCCACAGATAAACCCGAGCGACTCATGACTGGTTTTGTGATCCAGGGTCACATATGATATATAATATATGATATATGCATGAACCAGCTGGAGAATTCTTTCACCTTCGCTTATGATTCCCGATCGTGTGGATTCCTGTTCAAATAACTGCGTTTCACACATAAAACTGATAAATTAGCGCCGTAACACAGCATTTGGAAATCTCTACAATTCATTGTGACACAAAAATAGACTTTACTTTCAAATAGATTTTAGTTTTAAATAGACTTTGGGTTCAAATAGACTTCTCTAATAGTGTCAGGGTTATTATAACAAATAATCCTAAAATAACGAATTCAAAATAATAATAAAAACTATAATAGTATATCAATGATAATTAAGTATAGATACTAAAATGTTTTACACTAATAGAATATATAAATATTAAAATATGAATCTGTAATTCATTAAAAACCTTTTTCGGATCTATTTTTGCTCACAATGCTTTTTAAGTTTTTTAAAAGTTTTTCCAGCTCGCTGTTTTATATTTAAGACGCTTCCGTTTGCGTCAGGAGTGTATCGAATATCTTCAAATCTGATAAAGATACGCCATACTTAATGTATGATATAAAAACACACGTACTCAACAACAACAACACCTGACCGTACCTCTTACCTGACAGGAAGTGATGTCATCATCATCAGTTTAAGTAACAGTGGAAAGGCCTCGTCATGCCGCCTGACACTGACTCACACTAGAGCAAGTCACCTGTGCAATAATAGTTCATCACTCCCACACAATCATAATAAATCATAATAAATCGAACTGTCAGTCAATCCACTCAGCACTTTTAGATGTTTATCAAGCTATTAGTTAGGAGAGTTATCATGACAGATTAGAAGAATACTTTATCTGCCTCTCTCTCTCATTCTCTCTCTCTCTCTCTCTCTGAGAATAAAGGAGTGGGTGAATCAGTGTGTTTGTGAAATCTCTAAACCACCAAAACATGCAGACTAAACCCACACACTCCTGCAGATCGCTCTGGAACTCGCAACCGCTTACCCTGCCGATTCACTGAGTCAGAGAAAAGAACAACAATAGAGTTTGAGTTCCAGACATTTAATCCGGCTAATCTACGAGACTCAAGAAGAGCTTCTCGATTCAGACAGTTTCTGCTCATGTGTGCGATCAGCGCTGAGGACATTATTAACCACGTTTGATCACAGCCTGAAGATATTACATTCAATTTCACAAACACAACAAACTTTAATTTCTATAAAAATGTGGTTTGTCGATCTCATTCATGAAGTTCAGTATGACAGCTTGGAAAGTTGGTGAATTTATCTTAAAACTCAGCAGTAGTAAGAGGAAAACAACAGTAACGTACTCACGGGAAAAAAAGATTGTTATTTTTTAATTGATCTAAATATATTTATTTATTGATTTTGTTGTTTATTTCAACATTAATTCTATACATAGTATAAATAGACATATTTATATATATTTTAATTATTTATTTATCTAAATATATTTGGTATTAAAATAATTTTCATTATTTAAATACACAATTTGTCCATTTTATTTAGCATTTTTATAAATAAAATTAACATAATTATTTATATAAATAAATCATATATATATAGTTATAAATTATATATACATTTTCATATGTATTATTTTTTTAATTGCATGTGCATTTACTTATTTAAATATTTATAAGTATTTATCTATATATTACTATATATATATTACTTATTTAAAGACTTATTGAACAATTGGCCATTTATCTGATTTATTTTGTCCTTTATTGTACAACAAATAGTTCTCCTGTGTATTGGACAGGTGAGATGAGCACTAGAAAGTGGCCTGGAGGAACAGATGGAGAGTCAGACATACACTTCTCCCATAATGCCCTGCTCACACACTAATGAGCTGAAGAGCCAGGTAAGCCAATCAGATTAGAGTCACACTGAGCCGAGCCAATGAACACATCAACACGTTTAAGGGTGTCAACATGAAGAAAACTGATGATCATTTAAAGACATGATTCTCTTTTCAAATTAAAGTTTGACTCTGTTCAGTATTTCTGTTTTATTTACACACTCGTTCGATTATGCAGATGATCACACAAGCAGATGGCATGCAATAATGCCGCTCTATAATCCTTAAAACTTGACGATCAGTGTAGTTATTACCACTTAATCATCTTACATTCATCCTCACATCTTTCTTACAGTGCTTGAAAGCATTGCAGGTCTAAAACTGCTGATCTTGAAAAACAAACTCTGTTGTTGTTTGCAGAAGTTGGAAACAGCAGATGAAATTAGATTAAAAGGCAAGATAAAAACAGAAAAATCAGGGAAGTATTTCTGTGGCAGAGCTTTCTATTAGCCTTGTGAACGGGAAGTTTGAACGTGTTGCAAGTTTTTCTGCATGTCATTGTTGTGAAACGCTTTCGTCCTCGTCCTCTTCCTTGAGTCAATATTTGCCTATAGGTTTGTTTTTGATAATCCAGATGATGAGGATGAATATGCTGTAAGAACGATGACAGGATTGATTGCATCAGGCTGGGTTTGTTTTCTGCTCGAGACAGAAAGACTTAAAGACTGCAGGATTGAGGCAATTAGTGGTTGATTATTGTCCGAACGGGAGGGAGAGAAGATTAAATAAAGAGAATTAGGTCAAAGTAATGAAGGAGAGAAACGGGAGGGAGGGATGGAGGGATGGGGAATTGGGAAGAAAGAGAGAGTATGAAGATGGAGGGAATCCTGCTTCTGTTGGGAGTTTTGTTTCAGTTTTCCCAGTTATTTACATTCAAAGAGGTGAATCAACTCCCCATATTTTTGTAAATATGCTGTAAATACACGTTTATTCACTTATTTCATCTAATTATAATATTTAATGATATTATAAATTATTTTTAATTATTTTATAAATATTAATACATATGCATTATAAGTACCAGTGTTATTTTACTATCACATACTCTAGTTAATTAGTAGGTTAATTCAGTTGTGTTTGTTATTTATATATATATATATATATATATATATATATATATATATATATATATATATATATTCTATTTTACATTATACATTATATTTTATATAATACATATTTGAATGTCTACAGTTTTCATTAATGCTTTGAATTAGTTTTTATTTTTATATTTTTCATTTTTAGTTTAGTTTTGATAATTTTTTTGTGTGTTTTTTCTTTTTTTAAATATATCTAAAGCTTTTATTTAAAAAAAAAATCTGTTTTATTGTTAGGTTTTTTTAATAGATTTTATTTTATTTCAGTCAACATTTATTGTAAGTACTGAAATTCTTTTTTTTAGTAACGATAATAACCCTGATAAATATGTGTTTTTCATCATCAGCCATATTATTAATTCAGTGCAATAAATTTAATGTATATATATATATATATATATATATATATATATATATATAGTATGCAGTACAACTAAATATTATTATATTATATTATTATAATATCTAATTCTTTTCATACATAATCAAACACATATGTATTTAAATAAAGTGTGAGGATTGCTGAAGGATCTGTTGCATGTTAATAACTGGTAGAACGGAAGTGAATGAGTCCTGAAAGTGAGAAATTAAGGCCACGAGTGCTATATTTACCCTGATGCACAGAAACGGTGTGTTGTTCCAGGTAAAGTCCCTGATCCGGTGTCAGGTGTGGTGCTTCAGGCTTTATTTGGTCTAGACGTCTGTGAATCAGCACCTCATACAGTGTGTGTGTGTGTGTGTGTGTGTGTGTGTGTGTGTGTGTGTGTGTGTGTGTGTGTGTGTGTGTGTGTGTGTGTTTGTGTGTGTGTGTGTGTGTGTGTGTGTGTGTGTTTGTGTGTGTGTGTGTGTGTGTGTGTGTGTGTGTGTGTGTGTGTGTGTGTGTGTGTGTGTGTGTGTGTGTGTGTCTGTGTGTGTGTGTCACTCCCTCTCCCCGCTTTATCTTAATTAGCAGACGTGTTTATTGATTCAGGATTTGAGGAAAATCCCTGCTGTCTGTCAGACGGATCTGTGTCCTGAGCTTTCGGGACGAGTCTGAGGTCTTTGTCCCACCAGCATCGGGGCTTTGCCCCTCACAATATGTCACACAATTAGTCATTATGCGCTTTCCTCTCGTCCTGCTGTCTAACGGCTCCTGATACAAGCTATAAAACCTGATAAAGCCTGTAGAGTTCAAGAGTCTGCGGCAGGAACAAAACAGTCATACAAACTACAATCACATGTGTTTTGCATGAAGCATAAAAGTGGCATTATTCATATTTGTCATTTCAATAGAGCTTCAGATTCTTCTTCATAAATATGGTTGCATTGACCTGAATCTGCATGTTTTTAATGTGCTTTACACAGACCATATCGGCACATGCACCAAAAAGAAATAATGCTGTATAATCGTCTTTTTTTTTTTTTTCAATAATGTACAAAAGTTTAAGCTTGAACTGTCAAGTTTCACATGCAAAATTAGTTAAAAATGAAATACAGTGTATATGTGATACATTTAAACAATTAATCAGTATATCATGTAAATAATTGTTTTATTTATTTATTTTTATGTGAATTAGCAGCCCTACTTTAAGCATAAAACACTTTAAAATTTAGGAATATTAATATTTTATGATTTTCATTGCAAGTGTAAGAATGTTGTATTGCTGAGCTATTTGTATCAAAGAATAAGCATATAAGGACACTTATATTCTGATTAATTTCAAACTATAAACCATAACAGTGGGTGAAGGTTCAAGATCATATGCTTTTGTTCAAGTTTTTTTTCTATAGCGCTTCTATAACTGTTTGAAAGCAGCTTTACAGTAATGAACGTCTCGGTTACGTATGTAACCCTCGTTCCCTGAAGGAGGGAACAGAGACGTAGTTGACGTGTCGACTGATTGGGATCACGCTTAGGGAGCCTGTCATCTTCAAGTATTGTTAAAACGAGCCAATCCACATTGGCGTGTGAGAATTGAATCACACACTCCGCTCCTGCAGCACGGGAATAAATACGGAAGTGGATGCACGCACCAGTTGTTTTTCGCTGAGGAGCCGAGGGGGGCCCGGAGTCAGCGGTGGTCCAGCAATAGTGGCACTGGGACTACGTCTCTGTTTCCTCCTTCAAGGAACGAGGGTTACATACGTAACCGAAACGTTCCCTTTCAGTCGCCCACGTTCAACGTAGTTGACATGTCGACTGATTTGGATCCCAATTAAAACGCCACTAGTGCTGCCACCTTCCAGTGCCTAGACAAAAGCCTTCTGATGCCCCCGCATTATTGAGGCAGAGACAGGATATGGCCTAGGCCAGGGAAGTCACTTCTGTTCCACAAGACCACTGGGAAAGTGTTCCCTTTCTTTGGAAAGGAATACTCTGCGGAAGCCACATCCTGCCCATAGGTAGGTAACATGTGTAGAATACACATATCGACTGGGCATTACTGGGCAGTACAACATATAGAATGTCACTGAGGTGGCTCCAGCCTATAACCGGGGGGAGACTCACCGGTCAGTGACGGCACAAGGGAAGACACGGGTTCACCGCAGGGAGCCATACCGTGGAAGAATACACATATGGGACCACAACATTTGGGACCCAGCCTAACACAGGTTCCACCAGTGCATACAGGTGTTAGGCCTGGCATCGGACGCTCTGTCACGTCCGTTGCCGAAGGGTTTGGAGGAACAGTAAATCTGGCTTCATGTGAAGGGAGCCCACGGGAAGCAACCGCATAGGCTATTTTTCTAGCGAACCTAGGCCACATATCCAGGCCGGGGTTTCAGGATACAGTGAGAGTTGGCCGGCCTGAATTCCAGGCACGATTCATCGACCGAAAATGTGTGCAGGTTCCCTACTCTCTTGATAGAGGCCAAGCAAGCAGGAGAACTGTTCTTTTAAAAACAGGATTTTTAACTCAGCTGCCTGCCGTGGCTCAAAGGGATATCTCTGCAGAGCGGTAGCACGAGAAATAAGTGCCAAGAGGGGGCGCGAGGCGGATTCAGTCTCCTCACTCTCCTCAGGAACCTGACGATCAAGGCGTGCTTCCCCATGGATTTGCACCCACTGCATCGTGATGTGCGGTAATAAGGCCATATACACTTAGAGGGTGGAAGGAGACAGCCCTCGCTCCAACCCATCTTGCAGGAAAGAAGCACAGAGTGACCGAACACCTTCGGGGGTCCTCTCGGAGAGAAGGACACCATTCAACGAATAGATTCCACTTCAGGGCGTAAGCATGCCTCATAGAGGGTGCTCGCGCAGAAGTGATGTATCTACGACATGTTTATGGTAATACTCCACGTCCCTTCTTTTCGGGAACAGACATGGAGTTTTCAGAGTTCTGGACGCGGGTGCCAACGGTGCCCCATACCTGAGAATGTCTCAGAGGAATGGGTCAGGAAGGGCTGTCGAGAGGAGCATAAGTTCAGGGAACTAGTTCCGGTTGGGCCAATAAGGGACAACTAGCAAGACCTGCTCCTTCTCCTAGGCCTAGTTGGCGGCACGATTGAGCAGGCCGGAAAATTAAGTGTAATGAAGCGACCTCTGAAGCTTCTGACTCCAAGGAGGAGGTGGCGGGCGAGTTACGACATGCGAGGGAAGCGTAGCTCAACGGTCACAGTGTTTGTACAAACCAGTACAAGCTTGCTGAGGAACGGTGTCTCAAATCAAGGTGTACTGCCAGGCAGTTGATGACAATGCAGTCGGAGGCCCGCCCAGACCCCCGTTACTGCATGCCTGTTGTACGTGGCCCCTCGTGTTTGGCGGACACTTGTTCTAGGGGCGGCTGGCCCGGAGAAACAAAGGTCTAATCACTGGCTGAAGCCAGGTGATTGTCACACGGAGCGTGCCTCTCTGCCGCGGCCACCTCGGGACTCGGCCATGAAGCCAGTGCTGAAGCAGTCTTCATATGGAGGAAGCCGTGCTATTGCGGCTGTGTCTGCCATATGCCCCAGGAGCCTCTGAAAAGTTTCAGTGGGACCCTTTCTCACTTCTGTATAGCACCGACCAGACACGTTCCTACTGAGAGACATGTTGGACCGAGTCCATCTCCATACAGGAAAAAGAGATCCTCAGCCTGTAGGCGAGTTTACTCTTTTCCCAGTTGACCTGAAGACCCAACTGGCTGTGGAGCACTCGAAGGGTAGGACTTTGTACTGACTTCGAACCCTCAAACACAAACAACACAGGTATGGCCTGAGAAGCGGAAGAATAGAGATCTGAAGTACGCGTCCTTCAGGTTAAACACTGCAGACCAATCTTAGGGACGGAGCATTCAAAAGTGCGTCTCTGCGTTAGCAACTTGAATGGAAGCTTAAAAAAGGGCCCGATTCAAGACTCACAGGTCCAAGATTGGCTGTAACACACCCCCTCTCTTGGGTACAATGAAGTACGGGCTAGAAAAGCCAGTCTTCATATCGGCTGGAGGGACCGGCTCAATCGCATCCTTCGCCAGTAGGTGTGCGATGTCCGCGGGCCTGCCAGGGGCACGTTCGCTCAATACCGAAGTGAAGCGAATAGCGGCGGACGCCGGCCGAACTGAATCATAAGCCGAGTCTGCTGGTACGGAGGAGCCAGCAGGACCGGTTGGGAGCATTTTAAGCATCTACGAACCGGGCCAGGGGGACATGGGGCACCACAGATGTTCCTGGGGTGGGTCAGCGAGGGAGAAGACAGGGACCCGGCTCGGAAGGCCCAGAGGCAGCCCGAAGTGGGGTCTGATTGTGTGGTGCAACACCTACCTGTCTCCACGTGATGGCAGGGGGTTTGTGAGAAGGAGTGACCAGGTCCTCGAATGCACCCAAGTGCCGGCCGGCGATAGAAGAGGGGGATGAGGGCTGCAAGGCTTTACAGGGTCGCACACCACCAGTCTGGCCCTCTTGGGACCCAGGAACAGAGGAAATTGCTCCTTCTTTGACAATGTGGGTACTGCTGGCTCCGTTTTTTTGGGAGCCAGCAGTGTAACAGACACACACAAAAACAAAAGAACTCCACCCGTCCCTCCTCCAGGGGAGTAGATTAGTAGAGAGTAGATCAGTGACCATCTACAAGAGCTCCTACCTCCATCCCTAAGAGGTCTACTCAGGAATCCCCCTTCCACGAGGTAGCGGTCACCGGACACAGTTGCATTGCGACAGATCGCTCCACTGGAGGGATAGCCTCATAACGGCTCCCCCGTCAAGGGTAGTGAAGGGGGAGGAGCTACTTAGGCGGTATCTGGCAGAGAAAGGTCCCGTCCATGCCCTCGTAAGCTCCTCATGCACTTCAGGGAAGAATTGTACTGGGGCAGCGGGCTGAGAACCAGGCCGGCCCGCCCCGAGAAACCAATCATCCAACAGAGACGGTTCGGAATACGGTGGAGGGTTCCACTCGAGCCTGACTACCTCGGCGGCCCTTTTCAGCATTGCTTCCATCTCTGGATCTGGCTCGGGCGACGCTACTCTTCCAGAGGGAGGCAGTGCAGCCGAGTCGTCATGTCCAGAGCCCAGCTCACCCTCTGATGCTGCCATGAACATCCTGTCCTCTGGTGGGGCCCCGAACGAAACGGCTGGTCGGTCCATTACAGAGGGACCAGCGCGGTCATCGGGGATCTCCACCGGCTGCTGTGCGAAAGAGGAGTGAGGGATCCACGGGGCTTTGCCGGGCGGACTACCCCTCACTTTAATCCTCAGATCACCAATAATGTGGCAAATAAGAGAATCTGTCCCACAACATTGATTACTTTCACTTTCATTTTAGCGTGATTTTGGGTGGAGCGTGTCAATTAACAACGGAAGTTGTATTTAAAGGGATTGTGTAGTACCTGAAGCTCGAGCGTCATCCGTTTGTTTGCACATGAGGTTTGCCAGTATGAGTGATGATTTGGTGGAAAGACGGTGTGCGTGTCAATCAGCTGTTTCATGTGAAACGTAATCTGTCTGGTGCATGACTGAAGCAGTGCGCTTCCAGACCGACCGTCGTGAGCTGTTCTGAAGGCAACGCGGAAAACTGCTTGTCCACCTATCTTGGTGTCTGATGACCCGCGATACTCATTGGTGCCTTCAATATCTGCAAACTTGACATTTCGTTTTTTGAATGAATGTGGACACGATATCTGCAAACGTGGATAGCGTGACGCGGTCGGTTCCCGCCACAGATCTCGACGACCAGAGACCGCTAGTGTGAATTTCACTTCTTATTGTTTTTTTTCCCTCTCTTTCTTTTTTTTTTTGTGGGTCCATTTCGTTTATTTGTGTGATTTATGATTATGAACATGTGTGGAAAAATAAATATCCCTTGCGAACTGACCTTTTTTCTGGGATTATTATTATAATTTGTTGTGTAACAGGTGGTTACCTTTTCTGCTATCCTGGGTTAAGTTACTTGTTTGACCGGTTTAATCCTGTCTGGCGCCCGAACTTTTCTTTAAAGTCATTTATTTGTATTAGGGGGGCTGCCACCGTTACACAACCCACACGGCACTTTAGTCTTCTTCTGGGAAGTTGGCCCAGAAGAAACACTAGAGCGGGGCATTGGAGTGGGGACTCCACCTTCGCGAACGAAGGCGACTCTCGATCTCAACACCAAGATGGTCATATTCCCGCAGTGCTGGTGCGTGCATCCACTTATATATTTATACCCGCGCTGCGGGGCGGAGCGGAGTGTGTGATGCAATTCTCGCACTCCAATGTGCATTGGCTCATTTTAACAATACTCGAAGATGACAGGGTCTCTGAGGGTGATCCCAATCAGTCGACACGACGACTACGTCGAACGTGAGCGACTGAAAGAGAACAGGAAAGTAAAAGAATTACTGATGCAAACTTCATCAAATATGAGGCCGGTTAAAATTCTGCTGTAAAGCAGCTCTGCAAACTCAATAGAGTGTTGATTCAGTTCAGTGTTTATTCAGTTCTGTGTTTATTCAGTTCTGTGTTTATTCAGTTCTGTGTTGATTCATTATGAAAGTCAATTCAGCTGTAATATGTTCAAAGACAATACTCACTTTGAGTCAAGGTCAATTCAGTTCAGTTCAGTAGCAGTGTTGCAAACTTTATCAGTTTTGAAATAATTTGATTCAGCTACAAAGCAGGAGAGAATACAGTCATAATTCAGTTTAATTCAGCTCAAGTTTAGTTCTCTGTGGAGACGGACAGAAAGGAGACTGTAAATGTGAGATTGATGTACAGAAAAGTGTCCAGATATAAAGCAGTGAAAGCGAAAACACTGAAGTCTCGGTCCAGCACTCAGGATGTGTGTGTGTGTGTGTGTGTGTGTGTGCGCGAGCGAGCGACTGCAAATGATTGAGATAAGATCTTATGAACAAACTTCCTCTTCTCATATTCAGATGGAGGTGTGAGTTCTGCAGCTGATTGGTTCAGGTCTATTGCTCTTTTATAGGCGTTTGTGTGTTAAAGTGTGAAGTTTAATCTGACATATAGTTCATGAAGTCCTTCGACATGAATTTCAGTGACCTTAACTTACAAACACATTCTGATGCCCTGCACTAAAACTAATATACAGTAGTCAACATTTGAAGTGTATCAAAACCTAAAGTTATACATGAATCCAAAAGTGATACATGAATTTTGAACAATACCCGTTCTTGACTTAGTCAAGTCAAGTCAAATATATTTATATAGCGCTTTTCACAATACAGATTGTATCAAAGCTGCTTCACAGTATCAATCAAAACAACGTAACAATGTTTGTTTATTACTGGAAAAAATACATCCAAGTTTGGTAGAGCTGATCAATGGTATGATTGGTTAATTTATTTGAATATCCCCGACTGAGCAAGCCAAAGGCAACAGGTTAGGACAACTTTGATGAACTTTTTTGGTCCACTTCAAATGTTGACTACTGTAAATTTACTGTACATAAATGAGAGGATTTAATTTCAGAAATGTGACTGTTGTGCTTAAAGTCACCATGAAATCAAAACAGACAATTCTTGTTTTTGTATGGAATATTGCAGTGATTATTCGGTAACACTTTACAATAAGGTCTGTTATTTAACATTAGTTAACTACCTTAGTTAACATGAACTTAGAATGAACAATATTCTACAGTATTTATTAATCTTAGTTAATATGAATTTCAACAATTACTAATAAATTATTAAAATCAAAGGTTGTATTTGTTAACATTAGTTAATGCACTGTGAACTAACATGAACAAACAATGAACCACTGTATTTTTATTAACTAACATTAACAAAGATTAATAAATACAATGTATTGCTCATTGTTAGATCATGTTAGTTAATACGTTAACTAAATAACCTTATGGTAAAGTGTTACCGATTATTCTAAATGATTTATAGGTGCACATCATTATTGTTTTAATAATCTTGAATGAGAATAACTTCCCCTCATCTCTTCTCTTCTCTGATGACGAGGGCGGGGCAACCTGTCACTCACAGGAGATCAGCCAATAGCAAACCACAACCATCCAATCAATTCCCCACAGACACAATCAAGCCCCGCCCACATTTGTTCTTGTTCCTGAAGCGTTTCACTCAGATATATACGACACAATAGAGGAAGAAAAGACGAGTGTAACTTCCCTCTCATGCCGACTATAAGCTGCATGTTTGTGATTTGAAAGCCTCGGTCTCGGCATCTGCTGTTTAATCCACTTTGAAGAACGAGGTGTTGTGTGTTCTTCTGTTTTTCCTCTTCTCTCCAGATGTTTCCTTCACTTTACGTCACTATATTCTCCTCCTTTCAGAAAAGCCTTCCCTTCCCGGCACCGGCCAATCAGATCGAGCCGATCGGGTCTCGGAGACTGTAGAAAACCAAATTAGAACAAAGACAGAGGAAGAGATCAGGAAGAGGAAAACCAGCATGATGCCAATCATCAACAGATGGAGGTTTTGGCTGGAAACACGGATCAGTGTTTGTTTGCCAGTCCTTGAGAAAACATTCTGCTCAGATGAGGAAAAGATTAAAGAGTTGAGAATCATTTACTGTGACGTATTAATATTCATGTCGCTCTAAACCTGTACGATGTTTTGAAGAACTGTGGACTTTCAAAAACTCTTCCACTGAAGACAGAAGGAAGTCATACATGTTTTCACTGCACAAACATCACGTTCTTCCTCAGTGTTTCAGTCTCGTTTTTCAGCACAAATATCTAAACAATCTTAAATCAAGATACATTTCCTGGAGAAGCAACAGGAATGAAGTGAGTTTGTTTTTAAAACAAGATCAAATATCTGTCAGTGGAGTCAGAAAAATAATCTAGTTTTCCCTTTGAATGAAGTTTATTTTTCTGACTCCACTGGCAGATATTTGTTCTTGTTTTAAGCACAAAATCACTTCCTTTTCATGAATATATCAGAAAGATGACTTCACATCCTGTCATTTTGCTTCTCAAGTAAATGTTTACGTATTTAAGACCTTAAGACTTTAGATATTGGTAACACTTTACAATAAGGTTCATTAGTAAACATTAGTTAACTACCTTAGTTAATATAAACTAAGAATGAACAATATTCACTAGCATTTATTAATCTTAGTTAATATTAATTTCAACATTTACTAATACATTATTAAAATCAAAGGTTGTATTTGTTAACATTAGTTAATGCACTGTGAACAAACAATGAACAGCTGTATTTTTATCAACTAACATTAACAAAGATTAATAAATACTGCAACAAATGTATTGCTCATGGTTAGTTCATGTTAGTTCATACATTAACTAATGAACCTTATTGTAAATTGTTAGATACAATACTAGATATTTGTATTTGAAAAACAAAACGACAACAGAATTTCCTGCATAGTTTGCACTGTCTGAACTGAAATCTGAACTTGAAACCCAAACAGCAAGTGTTGATTTCATTGCTTTGATTCAGAAGAGATAAAGCCTATAGTGCATGACTCTCCTTTCATTCACATGGAAGAGGAAGTGATTGTTTTTGTCTAGAATTATAATAATCATATGCAAGGGTTAAAGGATCCTCATGACAGCATGCATTGATCCCACAATGCACCGCAACACATGATGAGCCGTCAGTTCAGCATGACTGAGACATGACAATGACCAATGCATTGATGATTAAAGTAATATTAAAACTGCTTTTCTTCTGGTTTCCTGAACACAGTCGGTCATGTTAGCGTGTTTCTCGAGTCACTGCTCTCTGATGATGATGATGATGATGTCAGAATCATCTTCTCTTTCCTCACAAGCGGGGGAACTTCCTCAAAAACATGTCAACATCGCACAGGAAAAACAACCAGATGAAATGAAACTGGCGATGAGAGTGAATAATGTAATTGAGGTGTTTAGGGAGCAGATAATCTGTGTTTAGAAGGATGTGTGCTGGCCTTAAGCCGAGAGAGACGGTAAACAGAGCAACTGTGGTGTGTGTGTGTGTGTGTGTGTGTGTGTGTCGAGGTGGGCGGGGCTTGTTACTAGGGTTTGTCATAGTTGTAATGCAGAGAACAATATACATAAACAGATATTAATCCTTCTCCCTTGAGGAATACGGCCTGTTTACTACTGAGCATCTGACTCGAAAAACAGAAACCGAAACCGTCAGTTTGTTTCATAATTATTTTTAGTGTGATATAATATTGTGCAGTTATTTTGGAGGGTCTTCTTGTGGGCTTTTTGAGCCTCACGCATTGAAATCATAAACACATACTGGATCATGATGTGAAAATAACACAAAAATTCAAAGTATTTCATTATCATGCTTGTAGGAATTTTCTTTTGTTTTAATGAAATGTTCTGCTGTGTTTGTTCCGTTATGCCACTTCTGTCTTCACTTTATTAGTTTTATTCTGATTGTTTGTTGTTTTCAAGCAGAAGGAAAGTTGAAACGTCTGCTGTTTTTGGGCCTTTATCTCGTGCGCATCCGAGATTATGAAAGATTTCATCAGACTGGATTCAGTGTATTTGAGACTCAGTTTATTACTTCATTCTTTCATCCATCGGTGTGTGTGTGTGTGTGTGTGTGTATGAGAGAGTTCGTGTGTGTGTGTGTGTGTGTGTGTACGCGTGTGTGTGTGTACGTGTGTGTGTGTGTGTGTGTGTGTGAGAGAGAGAGTAACATGAGCTAGAATGTACATTTCCTGAAGAAAATGTGAAAAGGTGCTTGCAGTGGCATAACTCGCCACTCGGTTGCTAGGGTGTGGTACATGATTGCATACGAGTCAACAAACGTCTGTACGATGTTCTGGTGCTGAGATGTGGCTTATTCATGTTGTTCAGGTGGTTGCTAGGGCGTTGCTAGGGTGTTCTGAGTGGTTGCTAGGCAGTTACTAGGGTGTTTTGGGTGGTTGCTAGGGTATTCTTGGTGGTTGCTAGGGTGTTCTGGGTGGTTGCTAGGGTATTCTGTGTGGTTGCTAGGGCGTTGCTAAGGTGTTCTGGGTGGTTGCTATGGTGTTGCTAAGCGGTTGCTAAGGTATTTTGGGTGGTTGCTAGGGTGTTGCTATGTGGTTGCTAGGGTGTTCTAGGTGGTTGCTATGATGTTTCTAGGTGGTTGCTAGGGTGTTCTGGGTGGTTGCTATGGTTTTGCTAGGTGGTTGCTAGGGTATTCTGGGTGGTTGCTAGGGCATTGCTAGGCGTTGCTAGGGTATTCTAGATAGTTGCTAGGGCATTGCTATCGTGTTCTGGGTGGTTGCTAGGCAGTTGCTAGGGTGTTCTGGGTGGTTGCTTTGGTGTTGCTAGGCAGTTGCTAGGGTATTTTTGGTGGTTGCTAGGGTGTTCTGGGCAGTTGCTAAGGTATTCTGGGTGGTTGCTATGGTGTTACTAGGTGGTTGGTAGTTGTCACAGATGGTTACTATTGGAGTTCTTACCATTTTCTTGGCATGATTTAGCACTTACCTAATCACTATTAGCATGTAACTATTCACAGCTAGCATGTGTAGCATGTTGGAAGTCCTGTTTGTTAGCATCAGTCAAAAGAGCCAACCTCCATCTCTATACAATGTTCTGATGCAGAGATATAGGTCTTGCAAAATGGTTGCTAGGGTACTCTATTTGGTTGCTAGGGAGTGGCCTGGCAGCTGCCAATCATGAAACTCCAAAGGCTGCTTGTCAGTATGAATGATATAAGCCAACTCCCATGCCTCTGTGACAAACTGACAAGTTTTAATTTTTTCCATGATAATCCTTCCAATTAGTCATGAAAAACCTTTCCTTCTCCTGAAGTTATTGAGAATCGTCATTTTTCAGATTTCAGATTGATCGGTCTGAAAATGCTGAATCAGAGTTTATGAAGCATTCACAGCATGTCGCTTCACATTAACACGCTTTACGAACACTAGAGTCTCTGAATGCAGTTTAACGTTTGACACGGGGAGAATAAAGCACGCTTTTTACTCTCATCGGTTCCGGTTTCATCATTGATTTCTGTGTTTTATTGAATCCGACCATGTGTCATCGTTCACATGAGCAGCTAAAGTCAGTTTTATCACTCAGTTAAAGCTTCATACGTAAACACCTCTGTTAGCATGCTAGGTGTGTGTCACGACCGTTACACATGCTGCTGTCGGTCACATTACTGTGCATGAATGTCAAACATGCGAGACCTCACATATGAGTATCACTGCACTGTGTGTTAAAGCATGTTGTTACACGGCTCTGTGGAATACTTGATTCTGATTGGTCAATCGCTCCATCCAGCGTTATATTATTCCCAGATAACAACCTCTGAGAACAGAAACACAGTCTCCTCCGGGTCACTGAAGTCAGCAGCGCTATACACTCGCTATACACTCGCTATACACTCGCTATACACTCGCTATACACTCGCTATACACTCGCTATACACTCGCTATACACTCGCTATACACTCGCTATATACTCGCTATACACTCGCTATACACTCGCTATACACTCGCTATACACTCGCTATACACTCGCTATACACTCGCTACACACTCGCTATACACTCGCTATACACTCGCTATACACTCGCTACACACTCGCTATACACTCGCTATACACTCGCTACACACTCGCTACACACTCGCTATACACTCGCTACACACTCGCTACACGGTTTTTCTTCATGAAAGTTTTGCAGTTGGTGGGCTAATAATATATGTAAAATTATCTGAAATCAATATCTCATATCTCCATAATTATTAATGTGTTGAAATGCTGTGTAATAAGTGTTATGACTGTATACGTATCTCTTAAATGTCCGTCTAGTTTGAACTCGCCGCTGAAACTGCTCGCTCCGCGGAAGCTTTGCGTTTAAAGAGCTAATCAAATATTTAGACTCAGATCATTATTTCGTGTCCAATTATTTACTTTTGCGGCAAGTAGGCGTGTAATAAGCGGGATAATGTACAGCCAGCCGGTATTCTGTTATCTCAGAATAAATCCCCTTCAGGTGTGTGTGTGTGTGTGTGTGTGTGTGTGTGTGTGTGTGTGTGTGTGTGTGTGTGTGTGTGTGTGTGTGTGTGTGTGAAACAGCTGTTCTGACACACACATGTTTGGACAGAACGCAGAAATAATGGGATAAATTAATACATTCCTGCAAACTTCCTGCAAACTACAAACTTGTGTGTGTGTGTGTGTGTGTGATCTCAGAATAAACCCCCTTCAGGTGTGTGTGTGTGTGTGTGTGTGTGTGTGTGTGTGTGTGTGTGTGTGTGTGTGAGACCTGATCCTGATCACCCTTCAGGTGTGTGTGTGTGTGTGTGTGATCTCAGAATAAACCCCCTTCAGGTGTGTGTGTGTGTGTGTGTGTGTGTGTGTGTGTGTGTGTGTGTGTGTGAGACCTGATCCTGATCACCCTTCAGGTGTGTGTGTGTGTGTGTGTGTTATCTCAGAATAAACCCCCTTCAGGCTGATGGAGATCTGATCCTGATCACCCGATCGGGTTTATTCTGAGATAACAACCGGCTGGATGTACATTATCCCACGTATTACACACATATTACACTCGAGCTCGTCACACTGGTTGTGTTGTTTGTGATTCCCTCTCTCCTGATCAGGCCTTCACAGACCCGACCCGATCGACCTCAACCCTCCCCTGTAAATGTGCGAACCGCGCGACGCCTGGATGATCCTCAGCCCAGACTGTCTGCAAATTAGAGAAATTAGCCCAGTGAAAGAGAGGCACACTTACGCCATGCGGCCCACATGCGGCTCCAGCTCGGCCATCTGCCAGCCACTTTACTGACCTCTTCACTTCACAACTGAAGACCGAGAAATGGAGATTCTCTCGGCAAACATATTCCTGCCTAAATGTAAGATGTACATATCGGATTACACAGTTTGGCTATACTTTATTTCTATAGTCCATTCTAGACATTCTTGTATTAGTACACTCTAAAAAATCCTGGGTTGTTTCAATAAAAATTTGGGTCAAATATGGACAAACCTGGCCGTTGGGTTAAATTCTTAAATTACATTTTTAAGCCAACGTTTGGGTTTGTCCATATTTGACCCAAAATTGGGTCATTTTTTAGAGTGGGTTAGTAGAATAAGTTGACATGGGGTTGTAAAGTTATTAATAGTAAGTAGAATTCTTTGAAACAATCTATATTGTTAAAAGCGCTATATAAATGAAGGTGACTTGACTATAAAATGTCTTGAGTGGACTATAGACATAAACTCTAACTCACAGTTTTAACATTAAAACAAACTAATTAACTTAATGTGATGCATATGTTTGTCATGCGTAAATAAAACGGTCAGATTTCTGGACTTAAAAAATCATGGTATAGTTTATTATTAATTAACTATTTATTTGAATTTATTTAAATAAATGTATGTTTATGTTTTCTGAAATGCATTTTTTTAAAATTGCTTAGTTAATCGTGAAAACAGTTAAATTTGTTCAGTATGAACATGGTTAAATATGGAACAGGCAATATTCAGTTAGTTAAATAAAATATGAAACAATCTGGATTTGTTGGTGATAAATATATAAACCTGGTTATTGTGTTTAAAACACATTCAGTTCATTAGTACTATTACAGAAATTTGACCTGTTTTATTAACGTATGATTGACAAATATGATTCACATTATGTCTATTAGTTTGTTAAAACTGTGTATATGAAAAACTGTTTATCATCGTTTTTAATGTAAAATCTCCCTTTGAACGTGTAATATCACAGACAGTACAATTAATGAATGTCATATCTCTGTAGTAATCACAGAAGAGCATATTTTAGCAGATTGAGGATGAATATGTCAGTGTCTTACGCTTCATGTGCAGAAGTTCACTATCAATCCAAGTTCCATATTAGGCGGTGAAACACGAGGAAGAGAATTTCCACAAACGTTCCAAAGCATGAAGCGATTCTTTCACTTTCTTCTGACGCATGAATTCATAACATTCCATAACATTCACAACATCAGTCCTTCCTTAATAATCCAGATTATTTAATAATAATCAAAGTTCAAAGGCAAAACAGATTTTTTTTTCATTTAGATACTTTTTCTTGCTTAAGCGCAAACTCAATTTTGATTATTTTTTACAAATATTTATATTACACACACATTTTATATATGTATTTTTTTTTTAAGTTTAAAAACGTTTTCATGTCATTTTAAGAATGTTTAGATATTTCTAGTGAAAAAGCAAAACAGAAACACTCATATTTAAATAGCTATAAGAATGATTGTATAAGATTCACTCTTGGGCTTTAACCCGTTTCATGTTGTTGTTTGGTTTCCCTTTTCTCCCAGCCCGTGCCGGATGATCCCGGTGTGTTCCAGGTCAGAAGTGTGTGTTCAGAGCTGGTGTGTGTGTGTTCAAATCCTGCAGACAGGTGTCTGAGACGCTCTTCAGTTTGACCTGCTTTGTCTCTTCCACCACTGGCCTCAACACAGTATCACTCACACACACACACACACACACACACACACACACACACACACACACACACACACACACACACACACACACACACACACACACACACACCAGGCCAGGTCTGGATCTAGGTCACAGAGGTGTGTGTGCGTGTGCGTGTGCGTGACCGTGTGCGTGTGTGTGTGTGTGTGTGTGTGTGTGTGTGTGTGTGTGTGTGTCTGTGTGTGTGTCGATGGAGGGGGTCTAATTGGGTTGGGACCAGATTGCTTAATTAAGAGTCCATCCAAGCAAAAGTCCACTGGTGTGTTTTCAGTGATCCAACCATCTGTTTTTTTTTTTTTTTGACTCAGTTGCTCAACTCTATTCAGATTGTCTACGATCCTCCTTTGTCTGCTGGAAGAGTTGATGTGAACGTTTGGGCCCGAAAAGCTTCCAGTGTCCCGATTGGATCACCTTCAACTAATCCTGATGGTCACATGATTAAAGCCAGATGCTGATTGGCTAGTTTTTGCTTCTCAAAGGTCTGGCGCAGCCGAGCGTGGACAGTTTGAGTTACAGTAGCCAAGGAGTGTGAGATATCAGAAGATCTGCTGTTGGACTTTATGGAAACGGGAGAGAAACCAGACGAGATGACAGAGTGAAGCTCAGCGGGACACAGAGATGACCTGACCAAAGATATCCAGGATCCAACAGCTGAACCAATGTGAAGTGAGTCCAGTATTATTCTTATTAGTATTATTGATAGGATGGTCACTATGAAGTTTTGTAAAAAATGTTATTATATTTTACTTGAAAACTTTAATACTGAAAAATCATCAAAATCAAGTGAGTTTTTGCTTATGGAGTCAGAAAAGTAATCTTGTTTTCCCTTTGAAAAAGTTTATTTTTCTGACTCCATTGACAGACATTTGTTGTTGTTTTAAGCACAATTTCATTTTTTTCTACTTCTGGCCTACAGACTCAATAAATAACAGGGCTAAGTGTGGTACGACAGAGACTAGATTCACTCACAAGAATACACTGCATTTCTCATTAATATCGAGTTGGCATCACACCACTGCAATTGTCTCATTTATTCTCAAGCAGTTATTAGTCACCTAATAGTTTTATATAATTCCCCACTACTTCTGAAAAAGTTCATGCATTTCTGGCCTCAGTGCTGGTTCACATTCACAGTACAAGAGAACAGTTAGTATATACTACCATGTATTGCAACACACAAGTATATTGTATCATGCAAGGCCTGTATTGCATGATTGGAGACCTGAGGGGAAATGTGTGTATGTCTAAAGACGTATTTTGTTTTTTCTTCAGAACTTTAACTAACCATTAAAGCAAAAGGAGAACCAAAGCAGCTCGAACCAAAGGAGAACATACCAAACAGAAAACACACATCAAGAAGCGAGTGGCGACTGCAGGGTTGAAGATGAAGCTGGAAGCGTCTCTGGAGGACATGAGCGAGTGGAGGGAACTGGACTTTGCGATGAACTGCACATATATCGTCCAGGACCAGGCGTGCGAGCCGAGCTTCAGGCTCCCGAAAGCCATGACCTCAATCCCACGAAACCTCACCTTCCAGTACAGCGCCGACAACCAGGTGAGCATTCCCAGTTCCCTTATTCAACAGCTCCTGACTCGGCATGGTTTAACACACACTTGTTACCTAAAGATGCTTGTGCAAAGCGCTTTCACTTCAGGCGGTTTCCTGAGCAGAACTGATTCAGAAAGTAAAATATTTCTGCTGAGGTGACACTATGGCAAAGTTATGAACAAACATTCTTCCAGTAACGTTCGTTCAGAGTTATTCGGCCCTTAATTAATAAAATATTGATATATCATTCATGGGATGTTTTTTCTGAAATGTTTTAGTTGGACGCTCATCTAACATGTTTCTGTTCAGAGAACATTTAAAAGTAATATTCCCATAATGTTTGAAGAATGAAATGTTTGCGCAACACTTTACTTAAAGCCTTTATGTAAAAAGGTATTCATAATGTACATAATGCATAATGGATAATTGTAACCAAAGTTAAAATGCATTATAATATTTGCAGATTCCTTGTTCCTTCAGAAACTGGTTGTTTGTCGTGGTTTAATGCATTATATTTTCTAAAGGTGTAACAGTGTATTATAAGTTCGGTTACAATTATTCATGAGATCATATATTGCATTGTAAGGTGCATAATTAATGTATTAAAGTACTTTTATAATGCAGGTTTTATGTAAAGTGTTACCAAATTGTTTTAAAAACAAAAAAAAATGGATGCTTTAAACATTCAGAAGTAACATTTTTATAACGTTCTCAGAACATGTTTATGTTGGAAGAAAACTTCATCATGATGGTATTTTGTTGTAAGTTTCTGAGGTGATCCCAGCACTTGAAGGTCATCTCCGTCTGAACTATTAACACGTCATCCTGTAGAAGTTTAAAAATACAGTTCCATGAAGTGGGATTGTTCCATTCACAGTGTCCAGTGACGGAAACGGACGGTTTGCTTTGAGTGAGTGGTTGAGTAGGTCAGTGTGACGATGACAGAGGATCTAATCACACACACACACACACTCCCTCTCTCTCTCTCTGTTCACTCGTTCTCTCGCTCTGCTGTCGGTTTGTGTTTGTGTGTGTGTCAATGTAAAGGTCATGTTACACGGCTCTCTGGAGTGTTTGATTATGATGTTTGAATAAAGGCCCTTATTCTTCAGATAATACAGTAAAGTTAACATTATCACAATAAATGATCACCCTGTTGAGGTTATTTTGGGTTTATAACCAATTGATTGTTTATTATATCTTTCTTAGTTACTTTTAACGCCAGCTTATTTAGCAATTTTTTTTGATTAAAATAAGATTGCTGCAGTTTATGGAAGCTTGTTTCCGCCACAGAATGAAAAATTAAAAAGGTAATTGCGACTTTTTATATCACATTTCTGACTTTTTATCTCAGAATTGCGTGATATAAAATTGCAATTGCGAGTTATAAATTGAGAATTGCGAGATGATCTATTAATTATAACTATATAATTATCTTATAATATATTTTATTCTATGGCGGAAACTAGCTTCCATAGCAATGCTATCAATGCAAATACCAATGGAAACATTCTTAAAAATTCTTTATTTATGTTGTTTATTGTTTTATAAATCTTCTTCATCTCTGGTTCACACACATTTGTCCTGTCATTCTTCAGCCCTTTGCTGTGGTTTCTTCTGTCGGCTTCATGCACTTCTTCGCTGTTCCGTTTGTCTTTTGCATACGATCCAGTTTCCCTCCTTCGCAGGTGAAAGTCAGTTCCTCTTTCTAAAGCATCTGCTCTTTTTATGTTCTGTCACACTGAAGGTGTGAAATTGTGGTCATGAGCTCATAAACACACACATGCACAAACACGGGCCGGTCCGTCTCAGCAGAATGTGCAAAGACAGAAAAAGACAACAATACGTGTGAAAAATATTCGGCTTCTGATAAGACCTCAAGATCAGCAAGAAATTAAAACTGTGTGTGTATATATATACAGTATATATATATATATATATATATATGAATTCTATCTATCTATATATCTTTATCTATCTTGTTTTGTAAGTGCTTCTTATAACTTGATTCTCATCGACCGCATAATAAACCTTTTGGTCTACATTAAATAGTTTCTTTCTCTTCCCCTTTCACACACTCTTTTGTGTCTCATGTTCATATTCTCATCTCATCTTTTCCCACACATTGACCCTCTTTTATTCAAGCAAAATCAACCATATCCTTGAATCCAACGCCTGTCCCGATAGACTGAGGCTGTTTTAGAGAGAGAACAGTCTCTCACACACGCTCTAGACGAACTCTTTGAGAGGAATCGATCACACACTTCCTATTTCTGGCTATTCCTCTGGGCTGATTCTGTGAAAAGCATTGCTCTTATGCTGTCATTGACGTTTGCTTCGGACAGAAAAAACCCACATCCAGTGTGTGTGTGTCAGTTCCTGGACGGCCGACTACACATTTTTATTGGAAGGAAAAACGAAAGATTTTTAGGGATGTTGGAAAGCCAGTCTCATGGTGACTAGACTGCTAGTCATTCGCTGATCGGTTTCTGTGATGCATACGCACATATTCCAGAGTTTCTGTGTTTGTGAAAGTCTGTGTATTAACGTGTTGTTGCTGCGCAGTGTGTATTGTGGGGAAGAACTGAAACTCTCGAATGCTATCTGATGTGTAGCTACGATGGGCAGTGCTTTAACTTAAACTAACACATGAGGTTTGAAGGAGGTGCACTGCAAAAAATTTTTTCTTCGTCTTGTTTTTCGGTACAAATCTCAAAATGTTCTTAAATCGAGATACATTTACTGAAGAAGCAAGATCAGATGACATGAGATTTTAATTTGAATGGACATTTTTTTTATATTTTCAAATTATTTATTTTCCGGGAACAAACACGTCACAACATAATACACATTATAATAATTCATACGCAGAATAAAGGGGCGGGGCCTGGTTGAGTTAGTTAGTAGTGTGTTAAACTGGTGGTTATGGTAAGGGGCGGGACTTTCCCATACACACTCGAAGCGCTCGACCAATCACAACACACTGCTCCAGCCGACCAATCAGAGCACAGTGTGCTTTTCAGAAGGAGGGGCTTCATAGACACAGGAAGTAAACAGAGCGTTACTGACAGACTGGGAAGAGAGGAGCCGCAACAATGGAGAATATGAGGAAAATAATCAACATTCAAGCAGGAATACCTGTTTTTTTTTTTTTTTTTTTTACTGTTTTTATGTATGTAATTTTTAAGGCATATTGTTTTTTGCCTTTCCTGCTCTAATGTGTAAAGCACTTTGGGTCAACTGTGGTTCGTTTAAATGTGCTATATAAATAAAATGACTTGACTTGACTAGTAGAACCTGAAAACAACATCACTACTTGTGATGGGCTCTCTAAGAATTTTTGGTAACACTTTATTTTGATGGTCCCTTTAGAACATTCTAATAACTATAAGTAACTTTGCAACTACATGTCAACTAACTGTCATTAGAGTATTAATAGACTGCTTAATATCTGCTAACTTTATTGTGTTGGTCCTCCAGAAATTCAACTGTCTATAAGTAACTTTGTAAGTACATGTCAACTTATTCTAAGTCTACTAATACTCTACTAACACTCTAATGAGAGTTAGTAGACATGAATGTGCAATGTTACTTATAATCAACAGAATGTGTTAAAGGGACCATCAAAATAAAGTGAAACCGAGTTTTTAATGAAAAGCATTAATTGTTTGCAGTGAGTTATGAGGCAACAGGCAGAATCGTCCGCAGTCATGCATGTAAGCGTGTGTATGAACGAAGCGTGCCTCACTAACGGGGGCACGTGGCAGATGGGTGATCTGTGACTCAAATGCACAAACACTCATAGAATCTCAGCCAAAGGAAGTAGGTTAAGCTTGACTGATTAACTTTCGTTTGGACCTGGATCCTCGGACAGCTGCGGGGTGTTGGGTTAGCGTGGTGCCGCTGGCCTCGTCAGGGAGTGACACACACACACACACACACACACACACACACCCCCTCCTCTGACTCCATAAACCCTCTCTGAGCGGTTAATAACTAAAGACCAACCAATTAGTCACGCAACGCTAACGACTCACAATTCTTCTGTCAGCGCAACTCTCGTCTCAGTGACCGTCCCGTTTACTTATTACAATCCATCATTTCTTCATACTGCATTAAGTCTAGTGTGGATTTTAAGTGTATTACTCAGTGTTTCTGTCTTGTTTTCCAGCACTAATATCAAAAAATTCTTAAATCAAGATGCATTTACTGGAGAAACAAACCAAAAACACTAAGTAAACGTGTTGTTATGAGTTGGTTATTTGACCCCCACGCCACACTTTGACCTATTTTACAGGCCTGGTTTCTGCGATCGACAGCATTGAGAGTCGACCACCTGCTCCAGTTTCTCTTCTGTCTCTTTTAAAGACTTTGTTTGTCAATACCAGCCAACTTTTGCCAGCAGGGTCATTGGGGTCAGGCTTATTGAGGACGGCTGTATGTTTCTAGGTCAGGGTCCAAGTAGAGCAGGGAAAGTATAAGTCTGTTTATGCACTTAACTCGTTAGTGTGTTACCTTAGGTCACCTATGACGTTTCCTACAGGTCATCTCCAGCCATACATGCATTGAACTCAATGCACTTCCTTTTCAAAAGTGTATCATTAATAATTTATTTTGATTGCTCCTAAGTTGGCTCACTCTTTGCTTCTCTCTCGCAGGTGACTGGTGTTTTCAGTAAAGAGTACATCCCTCAGGGCACGAGATTCGGACCTCTTCAAGGGGTCGTCTACACCAAAGAAAACGTGCCCCTTCAAGCCAACCGGAAGTACTTTTGGAGGGTAAGTGACTTCATTACTGATCTAATCTTTCAGGAACACTGTTTCTGCTGAAAAGCTGTCAAACTGGTCATGACTTTCCCGAGAATTTAAGCAGAAAGGAGCCGGAAATGTATTCATCATGCAAGAATACATACAAAAATGCATTGGCTTCTTCAGCATGATCGTCTTTCTTTTAAACACACGCCTATGTTTAGAAACACGCATGCATTCAAATAAGTAGTTATTCCTATTGTGCTTTTAAGGGCTTGTTTGGAAAACACAGAGGAAGCTCTGAGAGCCGTATCCTGTTTGTTGTAGATTCCTGCTGTTCTCATATAGTTTACTCAGCAGAAGTTACCAAGTGTGCCTATTTCGAAACCATTCGATAAAATCGCAAAGGATAACGCAAGTCTTTGGTTTGTGGGCAGGTTTTAGAGAAGTTGGGATTCCTGCACAGACAGACACGCACGCATACACACACACACACACACACACACACACACACACACACACATGCAAATCACTTTCTTTTCAGTTCTTTCTGTTCTCATATCAGCATGCATCTAAGTGAACTTCAGTCTCTTTATCTCCCTGCCCAAGGTCACTAGATCTGTACGTGTTTGTGTTTATATCCATGGTGTGTGTAGGCGCACACACGAGAGTGTGTGTGTATGTGCGCATTTGCATGTCGCTTTGGGTTTTCCTAGTCTGAGCTGTCCTTTCCTTTCTCCGTTTCCTGTAAATCTTTTCTAACTTCCTGTTGCCATAAAGAATTGAAATGACGCATCGTGTCACATGACAGAAGGCAGGTGGACGGATGTGTCCATGTGGGTGAAAGTGTGTTTGTGTTTATGAGTCTTCAAGGGTGTAACTGGTTAAAGGAGTGTCTGTGATAGTGGAGATGTCATGTCTCGGCACGTCTGCGCAGTGAATTCCCCCACACACAACTGAGAACGAAAGTGGGAGGAGTCAGGGGCGGAGCCTGCGCGTGTGACTGGCAGCATGTGTGGATCGTTTTTACCCCCAGCACTTTATAAAAAGCCTGACATCACTGACACACAAAGTTAGTCAGTCACATTCAGCAGGACAAGCCAAACACGCACGCACACACATACTTTCACAGGTTAGGAGACACAGAGGAGTTGATATAAACAGCTGTTTTACAAGCGTTCTGTTCATGGCAGAGGTGAAGAATCATTTGTAACAACTGATTTACAGGTTTAAAGAATGATTTTAATGTTTAATTGTGATGGTTTTGATACCTGCAGACTCAAGCGTTCATGTTTTCCTCTCTCTCTCTCTCTCTCTTCATCCAGATCTACAGTGGTGGCCACTTACACCACTTCATCGATGGCTACGACGTCCAGCGCAGCAACTGGATGCGGTTCGCTAACCCGGCGCGCTCGCGGGCCGAACAGAACCTGGTGGCCTGTCAGAACGGCCAGGAGATCTTCTTCTACACGCTCCGTCCCGTGGAGCCCAAGCAGGAGCTGCTGGTGTGGTACAGCCCAGAGTTTTCCCAGAGACTGTGTGGCCAGCAGGAGCAACCCGACAGCCTGAAGCCAAGTGAGTCACGGCTCCGGGATTATCCCACAAAGCTGGCACTGGGGAGGGAAAAACTAGATGAATTGTGCTTTTATGTATATAGTGGGGGGGGGGGGGGGGGGTGTTTTTCTTCTTGTATATTTATTGTGTTCTCTCTTGCTTTCTTGAAGCAATATGATTTTTACTCACATCAGCTACATTTTTTAATTTCCTCTGTGTCTTTCCTTTCCTCAGTATATAGTGTTTCCCCCCCCCCCTTTTGCTTTTCTTCTTGTATCTTTATTGTGTTCTCTCTTGCTTTCTGGAGATAATAGGATTATTAGTCACTTCACTACCTTTATATTTTGCCCGGTGTCTTTCCTGTGTATTAGGCGACTCCTTTAATGCCTTGAACTGAAACAAAGTTGGCATAGAATTTTTTTTTTTTTTTTATGTAATTTTCCCAAATAATTCCAAGGAAGTGGTCATTGAACTAAATGTGAAATTTTGAAGGCTAAAGACTGGTTATTTACAATTTCGAGAACCATTTTTTACAGTGTAAGAGTTCAGTAATTAACGGGCACCCTCAGTTCTTCTGCGTACACTAGTAATATTGACATCCAAAATATATACGGGAGGATGTTTGATATTTATTCAGTCAAACCAAAATTTATTCAGACACCTTGCTATCCTAACTTTTAAAATTAACTATAGTGTCCTGCACTCACTAGTAACAAAATATCCAAAAATATCTATGGTGTCTGAATAATTTGATGACTGTATAGGTGTACTTTCTTGGTTGAAATGACCATTATGATAATAGCACTAATAGCAGCATACTGTTAAATGTTTACTGAAAATTAGCTCTATATATAAAGAACAGTAAGTCAGGGATTTATTTGACACGTGAAAACATGAAAGTCACAACATGAAAGTGACTGTCAATGAAGCTGTTTGTGAATGAATGTGTGAGGTCTGTGAGTGCGTGCGTGTGTTTATGACAAAACGCTGGACCGTCTGGATATTTCTGTCTGAGTAGATGTCATGCGATAGCGCCTATATCACATTGATTCAATCTCACACTGACACTGTTATTTCCTGTCTTATTCACTCCTCGGAATGCATGTATGTCTGTTTTTGTGCGTTCTGTGTGTGCGTTTATGTTTGCTATTGTTAAGGATCATTACCTAGTCATGCAGACACGCATACGCTTCTCTCTTGTGATGCTTTTACTCAACAATTACACCTAAATATCCCTCTTTAGGAAGTCATGCACCGTGAAGAACATCAGCCTTTCTTAAAACCTCTTCTTTTTAATTTGGATCATTCAGTGCACTTTAACAAGTCGTCACCTTCCTAAAATAATTGCCCAGGTCATTTTCTTTTTCAAATGACTTAGGCAATTATTTTAGGATGGTGACGAAGTTATACTTCCTTTGTGAGGTTCAAAGAAATCTGTATATTCAGTTTTAAAAGCCTGAAAGTACATCATACAGCTCTTTTTGCTGGACTTTGGCATATTAAGTTCTTCGAACACACCTGCTGATATTTAGTCTCATTTAAAACACGGTGACTATCCAATGCTTCCATTCATCCGCGTTCCTCTGGGATTTGAAAACGTATTTATACACATTAGACAGTTCAATTTTGTTCGGAGTTTCAAATATTCATTTTCACTTTCCTCACGCTAGTTAGGAAATGCCTGGACGGTGCCTGTAAATGTTGCACCAGATTGGGTTTGAGGAACCAAGCTTCAACCACAAGGGTTATAAAGTGTTTGTGTAATCTTCCCACTGCTACCACTCTCCATGATTTAGCAGGTTTTGTCTGAGTCACCACAAAGGTTACTGAAAGAAGCTAGCTGTTGTGGCTTTCTTTTTACAATCTCTGAAGCGAAAGGACAGTAATAATCTAACCTTATCTCGATTCCCTGCATAACAGTAAGTAACAGTTAGTGATTTTTCCCATGGTCGAGGACATCTGCTGTTATGGTGAGTCAGAGTAGTTTCTGAGTGAGAAGTAGAGCCGTCACACGAGTCTCTTTCTTCCGATACATACATATGGCCCTCCACCTCACAAACACACACACCCACACTGCGAACACCCACACGGTTGTAATCTAGGTGCTGTGTGAAAGCAGTACTACCTCTTTGACAAACAGAAACCAGTCAGAGATCTTCTGCCTGTCAGCTTCAAACTGAAAGAGCTGCCATTTACCATAAGTGAGCGTTTAAGGGGGAAGGTTATGAGTAGGTGTACGACACACAGACACACCAGCATGTTCGATGGGTGACCGATGTCGCTCGGAAGACTTTGACCTGCTTGGTCAATCTCAGCACACGTGAAATGTGTTGACTTGCACACGAGTTTCGGTAACACTTTATTTTGATGGTCCCCAAACTGACTGTAAGCTAACCGTCTACTAATACTCCAGTGAGAGTGAGTTGTAGGGGTGTAACAATATATTGTCTCACAATATATAGCAATACAAAAATGCAACAATATGTATCGTGGATAATGACTATATGTATTGTGTAAAGTTCACCCAAAATAAAAATAAAGTTTTTAGAGTTTTAGTGTCAGTACTACATTAAACTGCTATATATAATGTTGAATATAATATGTAATAATGCAGTGGGTCCTGATAATGGCAAATGTCTTGTTACCAGTAAAAAGTGGCCTACATTATTTTAAATATATCTAGTCAGTGACTGAGTGCAAGTATATTTGTCTAAAATAATTCTGTATTTTCAGCTTCAGAATCATGAATATGTTTATTCTGGTGTCTCTACTGTCCTGTGCTTTGGGTTTCCAGCACCAAGTCCATCCTATTCATTTAAACACACAATGTAAAACGAAATTTAGCATTTTAATCAACAGTAAACTTTTTGTTAACCTTTTATCATATGTCTTGGATTATCACAATGATGCCAGCTCATGAGTTCAGTATTGTGATATGCATCACAATACGTGACATGAGGGTATTGTTAAACCTCTACTAAGTTGACATTTACAGTATTTGCAAAGTTAGTAGAACGTCTAAGTCTCATACTCATGTTCTCACCTCTGCTGTCTGTCAGCCTTCACACTTTTCTTTGCACTGTGTGACCTTTTTGTACTCTCTTTCTACAGAATACATGCCTGACATGGACTATCAGAAGCAGTACGTCTACTACCCCAAACAGGCCTCAAGCCCACACAAACTTCAAAGCGAGGGAGAGGAAGACGAGATGGACGAAAAGATTGACGTAGAGGTTATTGAGAGGGACACGCCACCTGACACACCGGACGAACAGGTCGTGGATTTCAGCAAGAAGATCCACAGAGCTGCTTCACCACAGTTGGTGCATCCTCCACATCCCAACCAGAAGGAGATGAACATGAGCGCTCACCCGTACCACACCCTGTCTCCACCGCAAGACCTTCCGCTCCACTTACACGGTCTCTACGGCCATCATCGAGAGGGTTTGATCTCGTACCCTTCCCTGCCCTCTCCTAGACCTCTGCAAGCTCCTTATCCACTTCTACCACAGTACAATCCTCATTATTCCCGTCTGCTGTTGCCCCCATACTCCCCTCCCTTCCCGTCCATGTTGCCCTCGAAAGGGGGTCTCCGGTATAACGGATTCCTGGGAAGTGATGGCTTATCCTACCCTTCAATTCCCCAACCTGGTTTGTTACCAGTTACCCTTCCCTATCCCTCCCCACTTCATGGGGGACTGAAGGAAAGAGTCCCGAATACTCCCCCCCGGGGAGCTCCGGCGACACCAGAACTCTCCCCTCGGCAAAGCTTCCAGAAGCCTCTCTCTGAGTGCGAAGAAGCCATTAACCTCAGCCTGGCTTCACCCAGGAGCACCCCCCCCCTGTCCTCGTCTTCTCCACCAACACCCGGGTACAAATCTCTCCCGTACCCACTCAAGAAGCAGAACGGCAAAATCAAGTATGAATGCAACGTCTGCCTCAAGACCTTCGGTCAACTTTCCAACCTCAAAGTGAGTACACTTTAATTCGAAGTCTTGTTTTGAGAGCTGTGGTATGATGTGGTTAAGAATAAAGGGTCTGTGTTTGCTTTGAAGGTGCACTTGAGGGTCCACAGTGGTGAGAGACCATTCCTGTGCAACTTGTGCAAAAAGAGTTTCACCCAGCTGGCACACTTACAGAAACATCACCTGGTCCACACAGGAGAGAAACCACACGAATGCCAGGTGAGCTCATATGCTGTGACTCAACATAAAGTTAAATGCCATGACGCACACCTACAACATTGCTTATCTGTGACAGGACCTTTACCTTGTCACTCCTGTTTCCTTTAAGAGAAATGCTTTGTTGTTCAGTAACTAGAGAGGGTGTGACAGTGACGTCAGCCTGCGCTAGTCATTCATATTGACCACTGAAGATAAATAAGTCCTTTAGTGTGGCTGGCTCGCTGTCTGCATACCAGAGCAACAACAAGGCTATTATGTAAGGCAGCAGAGAGGTTGTTGTGTGCCGCCTCTTTGAATTACAGTCTGTGATTCTCTTTGAATGTCCACAGGTGTGCCACAAACGCTTCAGCAGCACCAGCAACCTGAAAACACACTTGCGTCTGCACTCGGGAGAGAAGCCGTATCAGTGTAAGCTGTGTGGAGTAAAGTTTACCCAGTACATCCACCTTAAACTCCACCGTCGGCTTCACAGCTCCTGCGACCGACCATATACCTGCCAAACCTGCACCCGAGGCTTCATCCATCGCTTCTCCCTACACCTCCACCAGCGCTCGGGATGCTCTCCCAACACCCGTCCCGAAACGCCCAAGCTGGTGGAGCGCTTCGACGCCAGTCACGAGGCCGAGGCTCTTCCGGAGAACGCCGGAGATGCTCAGGTAGACGCCGCCTTGGAGAAATGGCTGGCTAGGAGTCTGGAAAACGGCGAGGGGAAGGAAGACGTGGGATTCCTCAAGGCTTTCAGTACTTCAGTACCTCAGGGAGTGACCATCATGGGTCATCATCACCAGGAGAGAGCCAGTGTGGTTCACTTCAACCATCGGCACTCTATTAAGACTGAGGTGGAGTAGATGACGTGTCCCAGCAAGCATTTTTGCATTTAAAAGACACATTTAATAGCCGTTTAATAGCTAAATCGTGACTACAGATTGACCATGACACTGATATTTTGTTGATATTATTGACATTGGTAACATGATGGGCTAAAAACTACAATGAATCAGTTTTGACTATAAGTGGACAACAAATAGCATAGAACATGTCAAAGAAATGAAACCAAACTCCTTGTAACCACTGTTGACTTTGCTAACGTGACGGAACATCATACATCTGGCAAGTTATTTTGGCATAAACAACATGTAATCAAATTCAAGGTTATTTTGTCTAGAAGGGGGTTACTCATAGCCGGACTATATATCGAGTCTATAGTTAACCTAGACGGTGAAATGACGGCTATTGCTTGCTGGGATAGTTCCTTCAGGTCTTCCAGAAACCCCTCGAAAAATGCTATCTATGCACAGGGCATTCCCTAGTTGACCAAAAATCCTCTCTTTCCTGGGAAAATCAGAGAGAAGATGCGTAAACCAAGCCAATGAGAGCCGCACCAAACAAATAGTGTTTCCAAAGACTTGAAGAAAGGGATTGCACTTCTACCCTCTGACCTGTTATTGAATGAAGATGTGATTTATAATGTCCTCATCTGGTTTTCAAACCGATGTCAAAGTCTGTTTGTGTGAGTTTGTCTTAACTTATTATTGTTGAGTTTTTATTTTTTTTGAGCATTGTATCAAATGTTTTAAAACTTGTTTATATGTGTACTTTTTGTATTTTTTTTTTAAATATTGGGATTCTCAGGAATTATGTGTCAATCCCACTATGGACACTATATGTTACAGTCCCAAATGGACTGGATCTTCTCCGTCCATTCCAAGTGTGGTCTGTGTGCGAATTTGTACAGATGGATGTACGTGGCTATGATTTTACCTGGTGTTAAATAATTCTGAATGTGATCTTTTACGGAAGGATGTGAAATGTATCTTTTCAAAGGATCATTCACTGTAGCTTCTACGAATATTATAGCGGTTTTCTCAGATCCTGAACCCCTTTGACATTGGAAAGAAAACATGCCTCACTTTTTATTTAATATTTGAAATATTCTTTGTTTTCTTAGTTTAATGTTACTTGGTTGTGTCTACCAATGTTTACTGTTGTCTCTTTAATCCAAACAAGTATTGTTAGCACTATGAAAATGATCAAATCGATGTAGCTGAAAATGAATTTGCCAATCATGAAGATTGCAATACTTATTTTTTATAGACTACAGAACTACAGACACAACAGTACCTCATACTAAAAAGTTAAATTGTTAGTTTCATATGTTATGCTCTTTTAATTTATTTGATGTCAGCACTGGAAAAAGCAGGAACTAGATCCAAGTGCAGGATATTTGACTGTTAGCTGCAACAGGGTTTAGAAAGGAGACTTTTTGTACAGTTCTTTTGTTATCCTAGTTTATTTTTGACTCAGTCCAAAAGATGTTGATACTTTATATGTGAGAACCTATTTTTGACAAACTTTTATAATGTAGCGCATTAAACATTACTTGTCTAAGACCTCGCTGTCCGTGTGATTGTGTTGTTGATGTCCTTAACCTGATTCTATAGACAACAGAGTTTCACACTCGTTCAACATCAGGCTTATTCACTTGAAAGTCCCACACAGGCGCTGCTCTCTGTGGTCGTATTTCTAGAAAGTAGAGGAACTGAAATTGTTGCTCATCAGCTAAAACTGATAAAAAATGCCCACTGTCACATACATTGCTGTTTTTCATTTTGACGTGAAAAAGAAATCATAAAAACACCCCCAACCTTTACCTACCGTTACTGTACAGTCACAAATAAATAACTCCTCCTAGCGATTAGATTATAAAAGATGATATCCAGACGTATATAATATTTGATTACTGAAGAGACTTTCTGAAATATCTATAAGCTGGTTCAACAAAACGCAACAAATTGTGTTCAACTAACCTTAACACACTGGTGCTCCTAAAAAGTGGCCAAACACCGCAAATGTAACTTTATGTAAAAATGACGATACGTTTGTTTTGTAACACAATACAAAACATTTAACTAATTAAAAATGTTCTCAATTAACCCCTTCATTGCTGTTTACTTGTTTTCTGTATTGTGGCTGATTTATAGTTTGTATCCCCCCCCCAAAAAATTTTTTTATTTCCCATTAATTCCTATGGTGGTAATTTTTGGCCCCGATGAGTAGTTTCAAGTTTTAAGTTCAATTGATTTATAAAGCACATTTAAAAACAGCCACAAGACTGACCAAAGTGCTGTACAAAACATATAAATACAAATCCTATAAACACACTTAAGATAATACACACAAATATAATATAATATACACATTGAAGAAAGGGGAAAAAAATATGTTTTTAAAAGAGACTTAAAAAAGTAGGCTACAAGTGTGACTTTTCAAATAATATGCACACATTTTTATTATTATTATTATTATTATTGGTGTTCACATAGCAAGTGCCACTAAAGTCACCAAGTGTCATAACCTTCCAACAAAGTAAAAGACACTTCTTCTTTTCGGTCAAAAGTGACCAAAGGGTTAAAAGTCCTATCTATATAATGTAAAAGTCATATCGTAGTTCTGAAACTGGAGGCTAATATGAAGCAAAGCATTGGTTTGAGTAACTGATCTTTTTATGGTTTATGGTTTATGGTCATCATTCCCGCCTGTTCTTTCACCGCTCTTCTAGTCTCTATAAGCTGCTAAAACTGTGATGCGATCAACATAAATGTCGGTAACGGAAGACAAAGCAGTTACAGTAAGAAATGTCTCATGTCTTCTCTGTCCTCTCTGAGTTCAACACTTATCTGTTTCCTTTAGTCAAAGCCTCCCCTCTTCTCCCCTGGCACACACACATAAAGGGAGAGCCCCACGCCCCACACACACACACACACACACACACACACCTCACCTCAGACCAGAACAAACACACCTCAGTGTGCGCGCGAGTGTGTGCGTGTGTGTGTGTGTGTGAAAGAGAGACAAGTGAAAGAAAGAGCACTTCTGTCATTGACAGCATGTCAAACCACCACTTTGAATACATTTTAAGAGAAGTTGCAAGAGGCCCTTTTATGGCAGAAAGGAGAAAGAAACAGAGAGAAGCATGTGAAAACACCGCAGAGAAAGAAAGAGTGGAACTTGACTTGCTGTAAATGACATGCGGAGTGTGTGTGTGTGTGCGTGTGTGTGTGTGGGTGTGTGTTTGTGTCATGTTCTAGTACTTGCATTGCCTTCCTGCGCAGACTTAAAACTTCAAGCATTCAGTAATTGCTAGCAAAGTTGTTCTCTGAAACCCTGAAGCTTTAGTTCCTGTCAACAGCGGCCAGAGGCACTGAGGCAAAAGCCCTTCTAATGCATAAAACATATAGTGTTGCTATCTCACACATTTTACAGAACCTATGCAACATACATTCAGCTGATAAGTGCATTAGTACACTGTAAAAAACGACCTTTTGAAGATTGTAAAGATTGTTGGAGGACGTTTACAAGGAAATACTGTTGCATTCTTTCTACTTCATTCAATGCATTACTTGTTGTTTTTGAAAAAAAAAATAAAGTAAATCCTGCACCAATTTGTTTTCAAATGAAAAATTCCATTTCAAACTGGAATTTTGAAACCTATAATTAAGTTGTTGTTTTTTTCATGTGAGTAATGCCAAGATGGCTTTAATCCTGCCAGTGTTATTAATTATAGTTGTATTAATGTTTTTTATATTTTTAGTTTTAGTTTTCATGTTAATTTTAGTTTAATCTTTAGTCATTTTATTATGTGCTTTTATCATTTTATTAGTTTTTTCTTTAAATATTGCTATTTAGGTCTAATTTATTTTTATTTTTATTTCAGTTTTAGTTTTAAATTATTTCCAGTTAATTATTTTAGTGCCTCACCTCAAACTTATTTCAGTTTATTGCCAAGGCAACATTTCTGATTTTCGTTTAAAGTTTAAAGTCCAACTATTATTTATATTTTATTTTAATGAATCTTGTGAATTATGATTAAATCTGCAGCATGTGGAAAGCTTTTAACACTGAACTTTGCCACTCCTGTTTCAATCGTGCAAAACATCATTTTAAGAAGCACATCAAAGATAACCGGTTTCATATAGTTCAACTACCAACCTTGAAGAAACAATTCACCTAAAAATTAATGATTCCTTGTTTTTAATTTAACAAATTCCTTTGATGTTGCTCTATTACCGTAGTTATCTGGCCTCTTACAGTTAGACGTGTGTGTAATTTGAATAACACTGAAAGGACAACATTCCTGGGCGCTTGGCCAGACTTCTATCTGACTTCTTATCCATCAATCATTCTCAAGTGTCATTATGTATCTCTGACTACAAGAGAATTAAAAGTGCAACCGGCACCATCTCTTCCAGTGAAACCGAGAAGTCTGGAAAAGCAGCATTCAACGATTACACATTATCATATCTCTGTCTCATCTTACTGTCGCTTTACGAACAACACAGTGGAACGTCCAATTAAACAAATACTTCACAGTGTTTGCAAATGCAAATATTAGTTAATGCATTGACACACTGTTAAAAATTTTACTTAAAATCCGCAGTAACATATTGTAAAAGCGTATACAGTAACGGTTAAGAATACCGTAATATTACTGTGAAAACAGCAGAAATCATTTACAGTGTAGTTTAAGGTTACTTTCTACATATAAAAACCTTTTTAGCATTTCAAATTGCATGATTAACAACCTAATGCATTAACTATTGTAAAATGCTACCAACTTTCATTTAGACTAATATTTGTGTCCATTTTACAGTTGTTCTTGATTGCTTAAACACTGTAACCAGGCTTTTAAACTAAAATTTCAAAACCAGAACGCCATTTATCAAAAAGCACACCCATTTCCCTAATCTATAAACACTATTCCCCTGTTTTGACACATAAGTCAGATTTGTTGAACTGTCACTGCAAATCTCTAGTCAAGTCAAGTCATCCTCATTTATATAGCTTTTTACAGAGATAAACATATAATTTAAGGTAACAGAGATTGGTTTGGTTTTATAGTGGTTCTTGAATAATGTTATTTTCCAGCTAAAGTTAGTTTTGATTGATTCACTTCCGTCGAAATGATCATTTGTTATTAAATTAAGGGCCGCTAAGACGACACCGTTCTCTCTAAACAGACTTTAAACTGAACCTGTGATAGACGCTGATGGCGTTCACATGCGCATTAAGAAGTAATTCTATAGTTATGTGCGTTTGAATATATGTGCGCAGGTTTGTAATTCCCTACAAACCATGCCTAAGCAAACTACAGTACTTGTCTTGCCTATAAATTTTGATGCAGAATTGTATTTTATCACTTCGGGTAGGAACGCGAACCGGACATTCCACAAAGCTTTATCTGTAGAGTGGTATAGGGATCCTCCATAGGGAGAGGCTAGAGACACTTCAGCACTGTATTGTCATCGGGTCCAGGCGAAGGTCCTTCGTCAGATCTGGATACGGCCTGGATCCGGCAGGCTGCGGGAAAACCTCGGGATAAACAAAGACACTGAAATAAGCGTAGATGCTATTCTTCTTATGATGTAACGAGTACATCAGGATTTATGGGAAGTGTTCCCGGTTCCGGCTGATCTAAACTATGCAGCCTAACATTGAATTCAGGTCCATAGCCAGCCTATTGAAAGGGGGGGGGGGTTCTTTTTTTTCAAAAAGTGGACCTTTTTGAAGTTTTTCTCCTCCTTTTGTATTTAATTATGAGGTTCAAATACTTCATTTTGTTGACCTTTTATGCACTAATTTGTGCTGGATTAGCTTGTCTGCTGGTTAACGAGCACGCTTTTTGATGCACCTAAAATATGTACTGCATTCTTGTCAGGGGTGGAGTGGGACCAAAAAATCTACCGGGAAATTTCGCAGATTTTTTGGGAAAAAATAAAATAAAAAATTTGCAAGAACCCTTGCAAAAATATTTTCAATAGACTAGGAAAGCCACCACTACTGGTCACATCTATGGTTAGATTGATTTGTTTAGATCCAGTGAAGTGTCCCACCACTTTTTCTCAGGATTGATATTATTTAATATACTATTAACAAGAGATCTAGCGCTAAAATGTGTTGTTTTTTAACTGTTGCCGCGGCGATCGGTTGCATGGATACAGTGTTCGCTTGTATGAGGTCTTCACTCGGACGCGCGCTTCAATCTATCGCCGTTGCGGGGACTCTCTATTCATTCCGGTGAAATCACAAAATAAAATGCACACAAACGTGTGCCTGCTTGATAATAGACTGTCTATAACCACTGATGAACATATTCAGTTTTGATGAAAGGAAAAGAAAGAAAAAAAACTATACGAGCGTGGATTAGAACCCGTAACCTCTGACACGCTTGGCAAAAGATCTACCACTAGACCACTTAAGAACTCAAAAATAGGTGGATCGATGCATTTATTTATGCATTAAGTAAGAGAGGCTGCACAGTTTGACCAGCGGGCAGCGGCCGCTCACCAGGCCGCCGGATGGTGTTGCTCAGAACCTGCAATGTATAAAGTCCCGACTCTCCCGATTGCCACTCCGCCCCTGGCGGGAACTCTCTCTGAACTGCACGCGCAGCACACACACACGTCCAGCTACAATCATATTAATTTGAAACAGCAACCCAGAATATTTGTCACAAGCATTGATTAAAACGATGACAATAATCACATGAAAAAAAAATAGACTTAATTTCTGGACCTTTGGCAGTGAGAGGGGGGTTCGTTCGAACCACCCGAACCCCCCCTGCCTACGGGCTTGGAATTATAGAAGTCTATAATGTGTTGTGTGTATGCTAAGCCAAAGAGATGTGTTTTTAGTCTAGATTTGAACTGACAGACTGTATCTGCTTCCCGGACAATGTTAGGAAGATTGTTCCAGAGTTTTGGTGCTAAAAAGGAAAAGGAACTACCGCCAGCAGTCGATACTCTACACACAAATCCCTTCATTTCTCATTGCCTGCACCATGTTGTCATTTAGAAAGCAATAGCATTCAGTATTGTAGCTCAGCTTCAGCTCAGATAGCTCACAATTACACAAGTGGAAACACTAAGAGTCAAAATTGATCACACACCAATCAGAATAGAGAGATGAAAGGGCCAGAGTCAGTTCATTGGGTTTTGGAACAATGGATCGAGAAACACATGAAGAAAGAGGAGGAGGAGGAAGAGTAGATGGGACTGGAGGAAGAGGTGAAGGTGAAGGCCACAGAGACAAGCATTGCCACTGTGCTGTTACGACACACACATGTACTGTAGCTGCTGCACTATACTACTGTAATAAAAAAAATGCATCAAAGTGGCTCACATACAGATAGAGTTTTCTGAACGCTTCCATTTTGTAAAAAGGATGTTACAGTTACAGTAATCAGTACTTCTATTTTTCTACACAGAGACGAAGCCTGCCCAATATTTCAGCTGATGCGTGCCAGCGGGGAACAGTGCTAGAGGACTTCACTCGCTGCCTAGCTAGGGCTCATACAGCCGTGATTACCCCTTTTCCACCAAAGCATTTTGAGAGCCGGTTCGGAGCCGGTGCCTGCGCGCGAACCAGTTCTTTGAGTTTCGACAGTCAAAGAACCGGTTCTCGGCCAGGAAAACTGGTTCCAAAGCGGCACCAACTCTTTGCTGGACTAGAACCGTTCTTTTACCACGTCATGCTTACGTCGGGGGCTGGGGGCGGGTTTAGATGTGTTCTAAACATCTTTTCTGACCATAATATAGGATCGCAAAGCCCGGAACATGTGCAGAAACACGATGTAGTCCGCCTTTGTAATTGTTATGCTTGAAGTTGGCGCAAGCGTTTCTATTTTTTTATTTTTTTGAAAACATTATAACTAAGCGAAGAAGAAAACTTTCACAATATAGAACAAATAAATGGAAAGGGAAAAAAGACACAAAACAGGGGTACATAACTAACCAGAAAAGATTACATATCAAAGGAAAAGATTAAAAGACTTACATATTTCAATTGTTTTTGAAGCCTTCTTGGTACACGAGTTGGAGATAATCCCAAAGTAATGTTGTACTTGCAAGCGTTTCTAGCTAAGACGTATGGCGACGTACACAGTGACGTAACGACGTCGTTCGCTGGGCGCTCTAGTCAGTGGAAAAACAAACAGGTTCTGAAAAGGTTCGCAAGTTGAACCAACTCCGAACCAACTTTGAACCAGCACCAGTTCCGAACCAGTTCTTTTTTGGTGGAAAAGGGGTAGATGTGGACGAGACCCAGACCAAACACACCGTGCTGGGCTGAGTGTTTCTTTAGGCTGTACATTAATGAATAAAAAAATGTGCCAATGTATCCGTTGGTTGTGTCTTTTGTGTTCATCATGTGAAAAGGTTTGTGGGGAGGGGAAATGTTGTTTTGAATTTATTGCACCAGTGTGTAAGACTATGTTGTAGTGTGTGTGTGTTTGTGAGGGCTTGTGTGTGATGTCTGAGGGCAAAGTGAATGGTTTTGAGTGTAGAGTTTCATTTTGACCTGACAATAGGATGTTTGTGGAATTGGGTGAGGCGTTGTGGATTTGTGTTTACTGTTTTGAGAATACGAGGCATAGTTTCAAGAAATGTGTTTAAGCGATCGAGAAAACCTGAAACGTATGGAAACATTCTGATCCCACTCTTTGTGTGTTTATATATGGTTATCCATATTAGGACACATTCTGACACAACATCATCACATTAATACACATCTAAATGTCATAACATGACTTGCTGTTTTTTGAAAAATGCACAACTCCATCTGGCGTGTGCGTGTGTGCGTGTGTGTGTGTGTGTGTGTGTGTGTGTGTGTGTGTGTGTGTGCGTGTGTGTGTGTATGTGTGTGTATGTGTGTGTGTGTGTGTGTGTGTGCGTGTGTGTGTGTGTGTGTGTGCGTGTGTGTGTGCGTGCGTGCGTGTGTGTGTGTGTGTGTGTGTGTGTGTGCAAAGGGTAGGAGAGCTTGTTGCCATGAATAAACATGTAAATATTGCATGCAATCTACTGTAGTCAACAGCCAGTTTAATGCTTCAGTGCATTTTCACTTTTCCTTCTTCAGCTCTGACTCAAAGACACAAGTGTGATTAAATGTCACAAGTGAATTCCAAATATGCACTCAGTAAAAATGTGCCTGGCTTCTAATTAAACAACTCTATAGCTGAGAGGAAACCAGTATTTCACCACAAACCTATCAAATTGTCATATATTTCAATAAAAACATTCACTAGAACTGTTTCACACCTGATCTTCACCAGTTCACTTCCAGATAACTGTGTTTGTGTCGACGGCTGAACCGGTTTAGTGTTCGCTAACATTAAAGGGTTGGAATGACTGACGGGTAATCAGTGTAACTGACCCGTTCTGCTTTCTTTTTATTTTAGGCAGTACAAGGGTTTGTTTCCTTCTGTGTAATCTGATCAGTTTTGTAAAACTTGACACAGTCGAGTAAACTCAAGAGTTTCTGTGTCGTGAGTGCTTTTGGATTTCATACACAACAACAACACAACACAAGCTCTTCAGCGAGTCGGAGTGGAAACTTTCACAATCACATTTTCCTTTCCACAGTGTCAAAACATGAATAAGCAACTGCACGTTTGGGAACAATAAAGCTTAGTCTGTTAACATTTTTGATTTCATTTTATTTGAGTAAATATTGGTACACTATGCATCTTTTATTGTGTTCAGAATTAACTAAATTAAATTAATTCATCAATAATTCATGTTTTGTCTTTCTGTGAACCCTGATTCACTATGGTAAGTGTTTATATTTTAGACCTGTCGGGATGGTTTTAAATGTAAACTGCGTACATGCTTGTGTGTGTGTGTGTGTGTGTGTGTGTGTGTGTGTGTGTGTGTGTGTGTGTGTGTGTGTGTGTGTGTGTGTGTGTGTGTGTGTGTGTGTGTGTGTGTGTATGTGCGAGCTCGTAATAAAACAAGAATCAACATCAGCTCGGCTTCAGGAAATGAAGACCTGGCCTTTGGAATTAAAATATCCCACATCATCACACACACCCTTCACCATATCTAGAGATCGGCATGGTGTTATTTCAGTTAGCCTAATAGCTGGTATGATTTGCATTGAGAGATGATCTTATGGAAAGTTCCCCATGCCGATCTCTAGGTGTGGTGAAAGGAATGTGATGATGTGGGATATTTTAATTCCAAAGGCCAAGGGAACTTTATCAGGATGCATATTATCCCGGATCCATGAAATAACTGGCCTTTAAAAATAAAAATCTGCTATCTCTATGGGAATTTAACATAGGGGTGTCCTGACTTATGCACCCTGTATTTTAAGGAAGAACATTTATTTATTTATGATACATTATTAATTTAAAAAGAAAAATGGTTTCCTTAAAAGGTTGGATTTTTCCTATTTTTTTAAATTAAGGCATTTTTTTATTCCTCTTTTTAGGCAACTTTAGCATGGGTCTGTTCACTTATGCTAGGCACTGTATGTATCTCTCTAACAGAGTTCACTGTAAAGTGAAGATCATGTCATTATGATCATGGCTTCATTTGTGCTTTTTGATTTCCGGTTGGAAGGGTACGCTGGCGTGTTTTGGCTGCCGCTCCTTTCTCCCGTTTGTTTGTTTTTATTATTATTATCGATGAGCATTCATTAAGAGTTTTTGGAGTATGTGAAGAATGCCTATTTTATCGTGAGGAGGAATTACGCTTCATCCGTTGGATTACTGCTTCTATGATGTGGAATTACGTTTCACTCTTTGGATTACTGCTTTTATCACCGACTGTTCTTCGCTGGAATCGCCTCTTCTGCTGTCCCTCCCAGGAATTGCACCACTGTGAAGTCCCGGCTGGTGTGGACTTCTCCAACATGGCCCTAAGGTACACTGTTCGCCAACTGTCGAACCTTAAGGGTAACTTTTATCTGGCGAATGACACATACACTCTCTGCAGTCATGCTGGAATACTACGACCGACGCGTTATATACATCGCTCTTCAAGACGCAGCTTTTCCTTCTCAGCTGTTACTACTGTTGCTTGTCCTGCATTTCTGCGCAAATCTCAAACGCTGTTGTGTAGGCCTAGGGGGGTTAATTCCAACAACTTGTCGTTTCCCAAGCGCGAGGTTGCTTCTCTGGTTTCAACTGCTCCCCGTCTGGTGAACTCTGCGCTTTTCAATACACGATCTGTCAATAACAAGGCTATGATACTATCTGACATTATTACAGAAAGTAAAATAGATCTTGTGTGTTTAACGGAAACCTGGCACAAAGAGTCAGATGGTGTTCTTTTTAATGAACTTACTCCTGCTGGATATAGCTTATTTGATCTCCCGCGGTCGTCTGGAAGAGGTGGGGGCATTATTGTGCTTTATAATAACCAACTCAGCTTGAGTCCTGTGGTTGTTCCACAGTTTAACTCATTTGAATGTCTTGTTTTGAGTGTATCTGCCCACATTTCCACTGCCATAGCTACAGTCTACAGGCCTCCTAAGAAAAATAAAGACTTTCTATCTGAATTTGCAGATATGTTGTCCTTGCTATGCCTCAAATTTGAGAGAACTTTAATTTTGGGGGACTTTAACATCCATCTGGACAAAAAAGATTCCACAACAACAAAATAATTTTTATCTTTATTGGAGTGCTTCGATTTGAACCAGCTCGTGGACTGTCCTACACATAATAAAGGCCATACTCTTGATTTGGTGATTTTAAACGGCTCATTTGTGTCACAGTTGTACACCTCTGACTTTGGGCTGTCTGATCATCTGTGTATCTTTTTTAATATGGAACTGCCTGATATAAACACTACCTCTTCTCGCATTATTAACTATCGCAAATGGAGATTGATTGAACCCTCTGAATTCTCAGATTTTATTGGTTCTTCCTTGAGCGCATTTTCTTCATCTGATGCACTGGAGGACAAAGTTCTCATGTTAAACTCTGTTCTCTCGTCTGGCCTGGACTTATTTGCGCCTTTGACATCACGTCTGGTTTCTTTTGGTCGACCCTCTCCTTGGTACAATGAAAACCTGCGTGCTATGAAGACATCCTGTCGTACAGTGGAGCGTAGGTGGCGTATGTCCGGCTTGACTGTCTTTCACCAGGCTTGGAAAGATCACTTACTTGAATATAAGACCCAAATTGCATCGGCCAGATCTGCTTATTTTGCACAGATAATCGATAACAATCAGAACCACCCAAGACAATTGTTTTATTCTATTAACAAACTTCTTAAATGTTACAGTTATTCGACTGCTCCAGCTTCGACTCACCTCTGTAATAGGTTTCTTGATTTTTTTTAGCTCAAAGATTGATAACCTCCGTAAATGTATCATTTCTACTCTTCCTTCATCTTTTTCTCACACCATCACTGCTGAATTTTCTGGTACCCCTCTATCAAATTTTTCCATATTGGACATTCATTCTCTTTGTAATGAAGTTTCAAAAATGAAAGCTGCCACTTCCATAGTTGATCCTGTACCAACTTGTCTGTTTCAGTCATGTTTTGCTATTTTATGTCCTATTGTACTGAATATTATAAATGATTCTCTGTGCACTGGTGTGGTGCCAGCAACATTTAAAACTGCTGCTTTGACTCCTGTACCAAAAAAAAAAAAAGACACAAACGTTGACAATCTAAATAATTTCCGTCCCATTTCCAATCTTCCCTTTATTGCCAAAATTTTAGAGCGAATTGTTGCTACCCAATTGCACTCCCATCTAGCTGCAACTAATCTCTATGAGCCCCTTCAATCAGGATTCCGTAAACTACACAGCACTGAGACAGCATTAGTTAAGGTTACTAATGACTTGTTAATCGCTTCTGATTCCGGCAACCTCTCTATTTTAATTCTTCTTGATCTTAGTGCCGCTTTCGACACTGTTGATCATAATATTTTACTTACTCGGTTAGAATCTGTTTTTGGTGTTTCTGACACTGCACTAAGCTGGTTTAAGTCCTATCTTTCTGATAGAAAGCAGTTTGTTGCTATGGGTGGTTTCAGGTCTGCTATTGGTGTAGTGCATTCTGGTGTCCCTCAAGGTTCTATCCTGGGCCCTATACTTTTTAACATATACGCTTATCCTCTTGGTCAACTTTTAAGATCACTTGGTCTCAGTTTTCACTTCTATGCAGATGACACCCAGGTTTATATACATTCAAAACCCGATGTAAATGTGGCTGTGTCTCATCTTTCCTTTTGTATTTCTGAGATAAAAGATTGGATGTCTAGAAATTTTTTATGTCTAAACAGTGATAAGACGGAAGTAATGCTCATTGGTTCACCTCACCAGCTACGGAAGGCTGGTTCCCCCACTTTTAGTGTAGAAGGTTCTACACTTAATTTTCAGACTAAATGAAAAAATCTGGGGGTTATATTTGATAATAATTTGACATTTGTTCCTCATGTTCAGAGCACGGTCAGGACATCATTTTTTCATCTAAAAAATATAGCCAGATTGCGTCCCATGTTGTCACTCCCAGTGGCTAAAAGCTAATTAACATTTTTGTATTTTCTCGTATTGATTACTGTAATGCTCTGTTGGCTGGGGTTTCAAAAGCTACCATAAACAAACTACAGTTGGTACAAAATTCTGCCGCTCGAATTCTGTCTGGAAACAGGACAAGGGACCATATTACTCCGGTACTTGAATCTTTACACTGGCTCCCTGTCAGATTCCGTGTTGATTTTAAAATCTTAATGCTTACTTATAAGGCCTTGCATGGACTGACACCTCATTATCTAACTGAACTTTTAACACCCTACACACCAGCACGTGATCTCCGCTCTTTGGAAGCTGGCCTTTTAATTGTTCCGCATACCCGACTAAAAACCATGGGTGATAGGGCCAAATCTCTTAGTGTTTTTAAAACATGACTTAAAACTTATTTGTTTAGGGTAGCTTTTACATAATTGTTTATAATTGTCTTATTATTATTATTATTAATCCTATATTTTCATCATGTTTTTATTTTTTTTTTATTATATTACGTTTTTCTGTCAGAAATGCATAGTTTGTTTAATTGTATGTTTTATGTTTTTATTCTTGTGAAGCGCTTTGAGATACTTTTTAAAGGCGCTATATAAAATAAAGTTTATTATTATTATTATTATTATGGTTGTTATGCTGGAGTTGATTTTTTTAAGGAAGTACCGTGTCTATTAATGGGTAAAGCAACAATACGTCTTCAGTTAGTCATCTTGAGATTCTTTCATCTAAACTGGTTAAGTCTCTAAAAACTAGTAGTGAATGTTTTATCAGCATTTATACATCTGTATAAGTCATTTGCCAAGGTTGCTGCAATTTTAAATGAACAAATGGAAAGGATATCTATATGGCTTCAGGAAAATCATCTTACTTTAAATGTTAAGAAAACTGTTTTTATGTGGGGTTTTTAATAGAAAGCAAACAGAAAAAGTAACAATTAGGGTTCATAATGAAGAAATAGAGCTGAGTAAAATTTTTTAGGTGTTGTTTTAGATTAAAAACTTAAATTTGATAACTATATAAAAAAAACTTTTAAAAATGGTAAGTATAAACCTAAATTGTTTTAAATTTATTAGACAATACATCTCAATTGATGCGGCTC
>JAPDVR010000010.1:804443-809443 GCA_026230005.1 Gila orcuttii | reverse complement strand
AAGATCAAGAGAGTTTTGAGTGACAGCAGTGGATGAACTATAGCATATGAAATGTAGAAAATACCTCTCATATTTAGGCACGTTAAGGGTTCATTTCTACCTTTGATATTTAGACGGACACGTTTCCCCTGCAATACTGATCATGTAAGATCTGTCTAAAATAAATCCATTCAAACAGGGAAATCAAAGCCAAATCATGCCGTATCAGAGTTCAGAGTGCAACTTCCTGGCTTGATATTATAACACTCATCAAAAACTACAAAACATTCCTCTTGTGTTCCTCAATAACCAGACGGATGGGTGAGATTATCCTGCAGAATAACCCAGTCAATACCACTGAAAACTGCTCCTGTTACACATGAAACCAGAGACGCAATCGCTGAAAAAGCAGCACCTGAACTCTGTGTTTCAGTTCATATAATATATATATATATATATATATATATATATATATATATATATATATATATATATATTGAGTAACCTTAGGTGTGTTTAAGATCATAGTTTTTGACTGCTGGTAGTATAATCACTTTCATGTTTAATGCATTGTATGTTCACGTACATGTTATTTAATTAGGCTATACACTAGTTGTTGCTCTTTAATATTTGAATATAATATCAATCAATGGCATAATTTGTTTTAAAGGACCTGGATCGAGTGAAAAATCATACATAAGAAATGACAGAAATGACAGAAATCCACATGAAAATTGAAAATCAAAAATTCAGTTAAACGAACTAATGAACTAATGAACTCTATCTTTCACATGTTTGGTGAAGTAGCGCACACTGCTGGTCACAGGATGCTATGACTGTAGGGAGCTTTGGGTTGCTCAGTACTGAACACTTACACTGACTGCACACTAGCTTCAGTGATTCTTTAAATGTAGTATGTGAACAGTATGCAGCAATACATGATTCCTCACATCATAACCTCCTTACATTGAATGTTTAATTCCCATAGTTATGATATATCTATGGCTTGGCTTGTATGCATATTCAGTGTGTGTGTGTGTGTGTGTGTGTGTGTGTGTGTGTGTGTGTGTGTGTGTGTGTGTGTGTGTGTGTGTGTGTGTCCAATTATTAGCTTGGAAAGAAAAATAATGTTGCATTTTTAATTGTTTAATAGTTAATGTGTTTCAGGCAATCTGATCAAATATCATCCGTCATTATTCAACAATATTTTTATATTGTTATTTTTACATAAACTACAAATAAAGGTTCTTTATTGGCATCTATTGTTCCATTAAAGGTACAATAAGCAAGGATTTTTCGCCACCAGGGATCGCTAACCTCTTACAATAACAAAGGCGTATATTGATGACGTATATTCCACATTAAGCTGAATTATGGATCTTGTCGTCAAACTGATGGATCTTTTATGGATGAGTGAATACATTGATGTTTTTAACATGACTGTGGTGTGAAGCAGGGCACGATTGCTAGACGTATATCAGCGCCACACGCAACGTGAGTCCCGCGGATATAAAGGAATAAGGACATTTCATTCTACCGAACTACACGCAAGTGCTGAATTAATACTCACACAGGTCAGTTTATTAGACGAATTAAACTTGAAGTAACGCAGCACTGTTTCACTTGCTCTAACAGTTACACGATCACACTAAACGGCATTTGAGTGTGTTGAATGTTGTTAGTTAGGTTGTGTGTTGGCTGTATGAGACTAAGTACGTTAAGCTAGATCAACATTAGAATAACATACAGATCATATTCTAACATTTCATCATGTTGAACTAAATAACATTGATTAGATTTATGTAAATTTGCTCACCTGTCTAAAGTAACATGCAACACTCGCGTCTCTGTCAGGTCGAAGTTAGTCGCGGACGTGGAGCTCTCGGCATCTCGAAAGATGATGATCTTCGTTTTAGTCCTCTTTTTGTCTCAAAGTCTGCTTGCCATGGTCCATAATGTTTGAACAAAACAACAACAGCTTGAGCGTCCTGCTAGGCATAACGGGCATAACCCAGTTGTCCACTTCTGTCGCCATGGTTACTATGGCAGTACGAGGTCGTCATTGACTGGCGACTCCTCACCCCTGCTCACACGCCACGTTTCCTTGGTTAAAATCGCAATTTTCTCACGATTTACAAATTGTTTGATACATTTGGGATATTGTAAGTAATCAACTAAACAAAATATATAACATTGGCCTAGTGGTTTTGGGATATTTTACTGCAAAAATCCTACATATCGTACCTTTAAGCAGCCTTAACATCCATGGAACCTTTCCATTATGTTCTTTGCACTAATCAGAAAAAAATGTTTTTTAGAACTGTTCATCAAAAGGTTCTTTAAAGACCCAGAATGGTTCTTCTATGTCATTGAGGCAAAAAACACATTTTAGAACCTTTATTTTTCAGATTGTATGAGTGAGATCTAAACAGATTGTTGTGTCGTGTGGCGCCATCCACTGACTAATAAGTGTCATTACTTCCTATGGAAAAACAGATCAAGAAGAGAGTAATATTTATTTGCATAGTCTAATTATTTCTGAATGATAGAGATTATCACCGAGCTGAAGTATTTAGACTGCTTTTCTAAACTCGCATTAAACTATCAATGCCCGTTCAGTGTTTATTGCGTCTGTTTACCTGTCAATCATGTGATCAACAATGCTATAGCGCTGCTAAAAGTTATATATATCTTGCTATTTTTCAAAGGGATTTGGCAATGACAACACTAACCTGACATACTTCTTTCTGATGCATTGTGAGTGAATTTTACTCACATTATAATCTGCTTTATTCGGATTTTTATTGGAGAGGGAAACTGCGTTTTGCAGGCTACTCTATTCATTTCTTCTCTATTAGCCTACTCTATTCATGAATTCATTTCTCATCACGAAGCAGGCAGCTGCATTTTTTTTAATGAAAATAAGAAAATAAACGACACAATTTTATAATGATTAGGCTACTTTTCGATGTCTGGTCTCTTTCGGTTATGTGGTTTATAGTTTCTCAGAGATTAAAACCCAAAATAAATAAAATCCCTAAAGCCATATGTATAAACTTTCACAATGTCGTTTGATTTTGACATTGGCGACATTGCAGCTTTCTGAACTTTATGATAAAATATCTAAACTACGAATTCATTAATTTATGACAAAACGGATAGAATATCTAAACATTCATAACTGGGGATAAAAAACCTGCTTTTCAGGGATTGGCATGCGGTGTTGACTTCAGTTAATCAGTTCATAATGTTGAGTTAAAGTGAAGCTGCAGGCAGTTTAACAACTAATCTGATCAAAATATTCAAATCACTTGAATAAATTAAATCTCTGACTGAATGAGGTGAGTTTATGGCTGTTTCATAACCTATAGAACTGCCCTAGACACCGTTTCTGGAATCATATGGCGCATAACTTCGGTAGGTGTCTCACTACTGATCACAGTGCACTAGTGAACACAACTGTACTAGTGAGCTGTTCTAGTGTGCTGTTCTAGTGTGCTGTTCTAGTGTGCTGTTCTAGTGTGCTGTTCTAGACTCTGTGTGCATCGCTTTACTGGCGTGCTTCTCTCGGGATCTCTGGAGTTAGTCGTCATGGCGAAAAAGAGTTTTTCCACCAGAAAGTCTTTGAGAAACTTGTTTTCTAAAAGTGAAGCGAATCTCAAAGAGTCTGTGGAGAAAGAGGACAGCGGGAAAGGAACACTCAGACTCTTCAAATGGAAGAAAAAGAAGAAAACGGAGAGTTCAGAGACTGAAAGCCCGAAAGTTGCGAGGTAAAAAACATCCATGATCAATATTAGGGTTTTTGTTTTTGTTTGGTTTGCATGTTTGCCTGACAGACAGCCGTAAGCTTAAACCTCTATCTGACATCTATATTTAATGTACTTTTCAATGTGATGTGAAATTTAAAACAATGTAATAATGTAAAAACAACTTAGTAGTAGGCTACTTTCATTTAAAGCCTATATATTTGTTTTTAATGTTGAGTTATTTGGGATAGCCTATATGCGTAGTCACTTAACAAGTCACGTAAAAATACGCTACATTTCTAGAATCTATTATTGAAAATGAGCATTGGTAATTAATTTATTAATAAACAAAATGCATGTTATGATTTATTCTATGGGTATTTAAGAACTGCATTATTTATGTATAGAGCAGTTAGCCTCGTTTCTGTCCTCAAATTTGATTGGACTTGTAGTTCTGAGTAAAGCTTATGAAAGTTTAACCTGTTATTCTTTTCTTTTGCTTGTCTTGTGATTAGCTATATCATATTTTAAAAGATTTAATTAAATGTCAAGCTGCAATAGCCTACCGCAGGGAGTAAAACGGGATTTTGTCTGCAAAAGGAGGGATTGTTTTGAAAGTCGTGGAGCAGGTTTTGTTTTGGAAAAATTTTCTATGGTTGCAAAGAAATATACGATCTAATTGGCCCTGAAATGCAAGTTTAAAGACATTATTTACTTGTTTAAACACCTGCATTTGATATTGTGCTGTTGGACGGATGTGTACATGTAGTTATATATGATATAAAATCCACAGCACTCTTGCTCTTGGGATATTTTTTAAATGAAAAGATCGATTGCATGAGTATCTGTTTGTAACTGTTGATGTCCATTATACTAAAATAGAAAGTTTAGTACCTTCTTGAGCCACTAAAGATAAATGTTCTGAATGGAATTATAATCCATTAAAATAACTCATAGCCCAGCCAACATTGGCCCTAAATGAGTTTGTTCACACTTGGGCTGAATGAGATCGGGCCTCCAACACACACCCGGTGCCTATCGGCCCCACCGTGCAATTCTGGCTGGGTTATTATAAACCAAGATTATGAGTTATGTATGGAAGCTTCTTTCCGCCACAGAATAAAATATTTTAAAAGATAATTTTATCTCACAATTGCGAGTTTACATCTCGCAATTCTGACTTTATGTCCCAGAATTGCGTGATACAAAGTCGCATTTGTGTGTTATAAAGTCAGAAATACGTGATACAAAGTCACAATTGTGTTCTAAAGTCAG
>JAPDVR010000010.1:766943-799443 GCA_026230005.1 Gila orcuttii | reverse complement strand
CAGTGATTATACTCAGGTTGGGTTTTAGACTTCAGTGATTATACTCGGGTTGGGTTTAGACCTCAGTGATTATACTCAGGTTGGGTTTTAGTCCTCAGTGATTATACTCAGGTTAGGTTTTAGTCCTCAGTGATTATACTCAGGTTGGGTTTTAGTCCTCAGTGATTATACTCAGGTTGGGTTTTAGACCTCAGTGATTATACTCAGGTTGGGTTTTAGAATTCAGTGATTATACTCAGGTTGGGTTTTAGTCCTCAGTGATTATACTCAGGTTGGGTTTTAGTCCTCAGTGATTATACTCAGGTTGGGTTTTAGTCCTCAGTGATTATACTCAGGTTGGGTTTTAGAATTCAGTGATTATACTCAGGTTGGGTTTTAGTCCTCAGTGATTATACTCAGGTTGGGTTTTAGTCCTCAGTGATTATACTCAGGTTGGGTTTTAGTCCTCAGTGATTATACTCAGGTTGGGTTTTAGTCCTCAGTGATTATACTCAGGTTGGGTTTTAGAATTCAGTGATTATACTCAGGTTGGGTTTTAGTCCTCAGTGATTATACTCAGGTTGGGTTTTAGACTTCAGTGATTATACTCAGGTTGGGTTTTAGTCCTCAGTGATTATACTCAGGTTGGGTTTTAGTCCTCAGTGATTATACTCAGGTTGGGTTTTAGACTTCAGTGATTATACTCAGGTTGGGTTTTAGACCTCAGTGATTATACTCAGGTTGGGTTTTAGACCTCAGTGATTATACTCAGGTTGGGTTTTAGACTTCAGTGATTATACTCAGGTTCGGTTTTAGACTTCAGTGATTATACTCAGGTTGGGTTTTAGTCCTCAGTGATTATACTCGGGTTGGGTTTTAGACTTCAGTGATCATACTCAGGTTGGGTTTTAGTCCTCAGTGATTATACTCAGGTTGGGTTTAGACCTCAGTGATTATACTCATGTTGGGTTTTAGTCCTCAGTGATTATACTCAGGTTGGGTTTTAGACTTCAGTGATTATACTCGGGTTGGGTTTAGACCTCAGTGATTATACTCAGGTTGGGTTTTAGTCCTCAGTGATTATACTCAGGTTAGGTTTTAGTCCTCAGTGATTATACTCAGGTTGGGTTTTAGTCCTCAGTGATTATACTCAGGTTGGGTTTTAGACCTCAGTGATTATACTCAGGTTGGGTTTTAGACTTCAGTGATTATACTCAGGTTGGGTTTTAGTCCTCAGTGATTATACTCAGGTTGGGTTTTAGTCCTCAGTGATTATACTCAGGTTGGGTTTTAGACTTCAGTGATTATACTCAGGTTGGGTTTTAGTCCTCAGTGATTATACTCGGGTTGGGTTTTAGACTTCAGTGATTATACTCAGGTTGGGTTTTAGACTTCAGTGATTATACTCAGGTTGGGTTTTAGTCCTCAGTGATTATACTCAGGTTGGGTTTTAGACTTCAGTGATTATACTCAGGTTGGGTTTTAGTCCTCAGTGATTATACTCAGGTTGGGTTTTAGACCTCAGTGATTATACTCAGGTTGGGTTTTAGTCCTCAGTGATTATACTCAGGTTGGGTTTTAGACTTCAGTGATTATACTCGGGTTGGGTTTAGACCTCAGTGATTATACTCAGGTTGGGTTTTAGTCCTCAGTGATTATACTCAGGTTAGGTTTTAGTCCTCAGTGATTATACTCAGGTTGGGTTTTAGTCCTCAGTGATTATACTCAGGTTGGGTTTTAGACCTCAGTGATTATACTCAGGTTGGGTTTTAGACTTCAGTGATTATACTCAGGTTGGGTTTTAGTCCTCAGTGATTATACTCAGGTTGGGTTTTAGTCCTCAGTGATTATACTCAGGTTGGGTTTTAGACTTCAGTGATTATACTCAGGTTGGGTTTTAGTCCTCAGTGATTATACTCAGGTTGGGTTTTAGACCTCAGTGATTATACTCAGGTTGGGTTTTAGACTTCAGTGATTATACTCAGGTTGGGTTTTAGTCCTCAGTGATTATACTCAGGTTGGGTTTTAGTCCTCAGTGATTATACTCAGGTTGGGTTTTAGACCTCAGTGATTATACTCAGGTTGGGTTTTAGACTTCAGTGATTATACTCGGGTTGGGTTTAGACCTCAGTGATTATACTCGGGTTGGGTTTAGTCCTCAGTGATTATACTCAGGTTGGGTTTTAGTCCTCAGTGATTATACTCAGGTTGGGTTTTAGTCCTCAGTGATTATACTCAGGTTGGGTTTTAGACCTCAGTGATTATACTCAGGTTGGGTTTTAGACTTCAGTGATTATACTCGGGTTGGTTTTAGACCTCAGTGATTATACTCAGGTTGGGTTTTAGACTTCAGTGATTATACTCGGGTTGGGTTTAGACCTCAGTGATTATACTCGGGTTGGGTTTAGTCCTCAGTGATTATACTCAGGTTGGGTTTTAGACTTCAGTGATTATACTCGGGTTGGGTTTAGACCTCAGTGATTATACTCGGGTTGGGTTTAGTCCTCAGTGATTATACTCAGGTTGGGTTTTAGACTTCAGTGATTATACTCGGGTTGGGTTTAGACCTCAGTGATTATACTCGGGTTGGTTTTAGTCCTCAGTGATTATACTCGGGTTGGGTTTTAGACTTCAGTGATTATACTCAGGTTGGGTTTTAGTCCTCAGTGATTATACTCAGGTTGGGTTTAGACCTCAGTGATTATACTCATGTTGGGTTTTAGTCCTCAGTGATTATACTCAGGTTGGGTTTTAGACTTCAGTGATTATACTCAGGTTGGGTTTTAGTCCTCAGTGATTATACTCAGGTTGGGTTTTAGACCTCAGTGATTATACTCAGGTTGGGTTTTAGTCCTCAGTGATTATACTCAGGTTGGGTTTTAGACTTCAGTGATTATACTCGGGTTGGGTTTAGACCTCAGTGATTATACTCAGGTTGGGTTTTAGACTTCAGTGATTATACTCGGGTTGGGTTTAGACCTCAGTGATTATACTCGGGTTGGGTTTAGTCCTCAGTGATTATACTCAGGTTGGGTTTTAGTCCTCAGTGATTATACTCAGGTTGGGTTTTAGTCCTCAGTGATTATACTCAGGTTGGGTTTTAGACCTCAGTGATTATACTCAGGTTGGGTTTTAGACTTCAGTGATTATACTCGGGTTGGGTTTAGACCTCAGTGATTATACTCGGGTTGGGTTTAGTCCTCAGTGATTATACTCAGGTTGGGTTTTAGACTTCAGTGATTATACTCGGGTTGGGTTTAGACCTCAGTGATTATACTCGGGTTGGGTTTAGTCCTCAGTGATTATACTCAGGTTGGGTTTTAGACTTCAGTGATTATACTCGGGTTGGGTTTAGACCTCAGTGATTATACTCGGGTTGGGTTTAGTCCTCAGTGATTATACTCAGGTTGGGTTTTAGACTTCAGTGATTATACTCGGGTTGGGTTTAGACCTCAGTGATTATACTCGGGTTGGGTGTAGTCCTCAGTGATTATACTCAGGTTGGGTTTTAGACCTCAGTGATTATACTCAGGTTGGGTTTTAGACTTCAGTGATTATACTCGGGTTGGGTTTAGACCTCAGTGATTATACTCAGGTTGGGTTTAGTCCTCAGTGATTATACTCAGGTTGGGTTTTAGTCCTCAGTGATTATACTCAGGTTGGGTTTTAGTCCTCAGTGATTCTACTCAGGTTGGGTTTTAGTCCTCAGTGATTATACTCAGGTTGGGTTTAGACCTCAGTGATTATACTCAGGTTGGGTTTAGACCTCAGTGATTATACTCAGGTTGGGTTTTAGACTTCAGTGATTATACTCGGGTTGGGTTTAGACCTCAGTGATTATACTCAGGTTGGGTTTTAGTCCTCAGTGATTATACTCAGGTTGGGTTTTAGACCTCAGTGATTATACTCAGGTTGGGTTTTAGTCCTCAGTGATTATACTCAGGTTGGGTTTTAGACTTCAGTGATTATACTCGGGTTGGGTTTTAGACTTCAGTGATTATACTCAGGTTGGGTTTTAGTCCTCAGTGATTATACTCAGGTTGGGTTTTAGTCCTCAGTGATTATACTCAGGTTGGGTTTTAGACCTCAGTGATTATACTCAGGTTGGGTTTTAGTCCTCAGTGATTATACTCAGGTTGGGTTTTAGACTTCAGTGATTATACTCAGGTTGGGTTTAGACCTCAGTGATTATACTCAGGTTGGGTTTTAGACTTCAGTGATTATACTCAGGTCGGGTTTAGACTTCAGTGATTATACTCGGGTTGGGTTTAGACCTCAGTGATTATACTCAGGTTGGGTTTTAGTCCTCAGTGATTATACTCAGGTTGGGTTTAGACCTCAGTGATTATACTCAGGTTGGGTTTAGACCTCAGTGATTATACTCAGGTTGGGTTTTAGACTTCAGTGATTATACTCGGGTTGGGTTTAGACCTCAGTGATTATACTCAGGTTGGGTTTTAGTCCTCAGTGATTATACTCAGGTTGGGTTTTAGACCTCAGTGATTATACTCAGGTTGGGTTTTAGTCCTCAGTGATTATACTCAGGTTGGGTTTTAGACTTCAGTGATTATACTCAGGTTGGGTTTAGACCTCAGTGATTATACTCAGGTTGGGTTTTAGACTTCAGTGATTATACTCAGGTTGGGTTTAGACCTCAGTGATTATACTCAGGTTGGGTTTTAGACCTCAGTGATTATACTCAGGTTGGGTTTTAGTCCTCAGTGATTATACTCAGGTTGGGTTTTAGACCTCAGTGATTATACTCAGGTTGGGTTTTAGACCTCAGTGATTATACTCAGGTTGGGTTTTAGACCTCAGTGATTATACTCAGGTTGGGTTTTAGACCTCAGTGATTATACTCAGGTTGGGTTTTAATTCAATTCAATTCAATTCAAATTTATTTGTATAGCGCTTTTCACAATACATATTGTTTCAAAGCAGCTTTACAGAAAGTGCATTTCAGAAATGTACGTAAAAAATACAGTTAGTTAATCATCATGTATTAATTTAGGGCATAACATATCGCCGGCGTTGAGTCGTCTCTTCACAGGCGTCGAGTCGTCTCATCGCAGGTGTTGGGGACTCTGAAGTCTCCGTGAGAGGCTGGATACAGACTGTAGCTGAAGAACGCTATTTACCTCGGGACTAGCGTCCCGAGATAACAGCAGAAAAGCAGATGGGAAGTAATTAGCGTAGCTGCTGTTCATAATATTAATGCATTCGATCTGATTCAACAGTAGTATAAGAGGCAAGCATTATGTGAATGCTTGGCTGAAGAGATGCGTCTTTAATCTAGTTTTGAACTGGGAGAGCGAGTCTGAGCAACGAACAGTATCAGGAAGGCTATTCCAGAGTTTAGGAGCGAAATGCGAGAACGCCCTCCCTCCTTTAGTGGATCTGGATATCCTAGGAATGACCAGAAGCCTCGAATTTAGGGATCTTAAAGAACGCGATGGATTGTAGGGCGATAGAAGGTCCATTAAATATACAGGAGCTAGACCATTTAGGGCTTTATAGGTCAGTAATAGTACTTTGTAATTGATACGGAACTTAATAGGTAACCAGTGCAGAGATGATAAAATCGGTGTTATATGATCATATTTTCTTGACCTAGTAAGAACTCTAGCAGCTGCATTTTGCACTAACTGTAGCTTGTTTATTGAGGATGTAGGACAACCAGCTAATAAAGCGTTACAGTAATCTAGTCTCGAGGTCATGAATGCATGAACTAACTTTTCTGCATCAGAAACAGATAGCATGTTACGTAGCTTAGCAATGTTTCTAAGGTGGAAAAAGGCTGTTCTTGTAACATATGAAATATGATTTTCGAAAGACAAGTTGCGGTCTAGTATAACACCCAGGTCTTTTACTGTAGTGGATAAAGTAACTGGACATCCTTCTAAATTAAAGTTGTATTGTACGAGGTTTTGTGGGTAGTTTTTTGGACCAATAAGTAATACCTCCGTTTTATCTGAATTTAATAGCAGGAAATTACACGTCATCCAGCATTTTATATCTTTAAGACACTCTGTCAATTTAGATAAGTTAGTGTTTTCATCTGGTCTTGATGAAATATATAATTGAGTGTCATCAGCATAACAGTGGAAATTAATTCCATGTTTTCTTATAATATTACCCAGTGGCAGCATATATATTGAGAATAGCAGAGGGCCTAACACCGATCCTTGCGCCACTCCATAGTCTACTGACGTTATCTTCGATTTTTCACCATTTAAACAGACAAAATGGTAACGGTCTGATAAGTACGATCTAAACCAGCTTAATGCCTGTCCCTGAACACCAGTGTAGTTTTGTAGTCGATCCAAGAGTATTTTATGATCTATAGTGTCGAACGCAGCGCTAAGATCGAGTAGAACTAGTATTGAGATACAGCCTTGGTCAGAAGCTAAGAGTAAATCATTTGTAATTTTAACTAGCGCAGTTTCTGTGCTATGATGCGGTCTGAATCCTGACTGAAATTTTTCATAGATATCATTTTCTTGCAAGAAAGAGCACAATTGAGCGGACACAATTTTTTCTAGTATTTTAGATATAAATGGAAGATTTGAAATGGGTCTGTAATTTGCTAAGTTATTTTGATCTAGTTGCGGTTTCTTAATAATAGGTTTTATTACTGCCAGCTTAAATATTTTTGGAACATGACCTAAAGATAAAGACGAGTTAATAATATTGAGAAGAGGCTCTTCCACTACAGGTAACACTTCTTTCAGTAGTTTAGTGGGTATTGGGTCTAATAAACATGTTGTTGGTTTCGCTGCAAAGATAAGTTTATTTAGCTCTTCCTGTCCTATAGTTGTAAAGCGGTGTAGTTGTTCTTGAGGGGCGATAATTGTGGCTGAATCATAAGACACCATAGAGGATTGTACATTTACAATTGTATTTCGGATGCTTTCTATTTTCTCATTGAAGTAATTCATAAAATCATTACAACTATACTGTAACGGAATATTTTGCTCTGGTGATGTCTGTTTATTTGTTAGTCTAGCCACGGTGTTAAATAAAAACCTTGGATTATTTTGGTTATTTTCTATTAGTTTGCGGAGATGCTCAGCCCTGGCTGCTTTTAGAGCCTTTTTATAACGTGACATACTGTCTTTCCACGCGATTCTAAAGACCTCTAAATTAGTTTGTTTCCATTTACGCTCTAAGTTACGAGTTTCTCTCTTGATAACATGTGTAGTACTATTGTACCATGGTGCTTTAGTTTTCTCTCTAACCTTTTTTAATCTAATTGGTGCAACAATATCTAATGTACTAGAGAAAATGGTGCTCAAACTGCTAGTCATTTCCTCTAGATCATCTGTTTGTTGGGGTTCACTGAGCAGCTGAGATAGATCAGGTAAGCTATTTGTGAATCTATCTATAGTGGTTGGAACGATTGTTCTGCCTGGTCGATAACGTGGCGCAACATGGCAAATTTCAGCAGTACGTAATATGCACGTTACCATACAATGATCAGTGAGATCGTCACTTTGCGCTATAATATCTATATCGGTTGGATTGGTTCCATATGATATAATTAAATCTAGTGTATGATTTAGACGATGAGTGGGACCACTGACGATTTGCTTGACCCCAAATGAGTTTAATAAATCTGTAAACGCAGCCCCTAACGCATCATTTGTGTTATCTACGTGTATGTTAAAATCTCCAACAATTATTGCTTTATCGGCATTGACCAATAGATCTGAGAGAAAGTCTGAAAACTCTTTTAGGAAATCAGCATAGGGCCCTGGAGGTCTATATACGGTCGCTAAGGCTAGAGATAATAGGGATTTCTTTCTTACATCTAAGAGCGTAACATTTAGCACAAGTACTTCGAACGAATTAAACCTGTGACCTGTTTTCTGAGTAACATTTAGGATATCTCTATAGATTGTTGCAACACCGCCGCCACGACCGATCGGACGGGGCTCATGCTTATAACAGTATCCTGGTGGAGTAGACTGATTTAGACCGAAATAATCATTTGGTTTAAGCCAGGTTTCAGTAAGGCACAGAACATCGAAATTATTATCTGTGACCATTTCATTTACAATAACCGCCTTAGGTGTGAGCGATCTAATGTTTAGAAGACCTAGTTTTAGAAATTCTTTTTGTTCACTGAGATTTAGATTTTCTGGTTTAATTACAATAAGATTTTTCCTAGATCCTAAACTAGATTTATTGTTTGGCCTCACTAGACGAGGAATAGACACAGTTTCTATATAATGTTCTACACTACTTGTATCAATTAAGTTGGGACAGCAGAGATTGTGATTTGGACTTTGACTTACTAGTCAGATGGTGTGTAACGTCTTGGAGATGTTGTCCGACAGCACAGCCGCTCCGATTCTGCTGGGGTGCAGGCCATCAGCACGGTAGAGCCTTGGTCGCTCCCAGAACAGATTCCAATTATTTACAAAGAGCAGTTTCTGTTCATTACACCATGATATTAACCATTCATTTAAAGCAAATAGTCTACTGAACCTTTCTTGTCCTAGTCGGTACGTGGGAAGCGGTCCAGACACGATGATCGTTGCCTCAGGCGCTGTGCTGCGTACCGTCTCGATCAGGCTCCTGTAGTCCTTCTTCAGAACCTCCGTCTGCCGCAGCCGGATGTCGTTCGTTCCCGCGTGCAGCACCACAGCTCCGACGCGCTCGTCACCGTTCAGGATCTCGGGAACATGTGCAGCGAAATCTAGAACACGAGCACCAGGAAAGCAGTGAGTGCGCACATTACCCTTACCTGAGGTAGCGCGGACATGACGGACGATGGAACTGCCGATGATCACGGCGTCGTCACGTTCCGACTCGCGAAGAGGGGAGAAGCGGTTCCGGGTGGAGATCTCGAAGACCGGGAGGGGTGGAGAGGTTCTTGGTCTGGTCCTGGCTCGTGTCTTCCGCTGAGGGATCACCCAGGGTCCATGGCTTTGTGTCGGTGCCGGAGTGAATGAAGCCAGAGATGATCGCGTCCTCCTGGGCAGAGAAACGCACGGAGTAGACGAAGTCGGAGTCAAAAAGTTACTAACCACTGACTTGTGAGCATCGGCGCGTGATGTTTCAAGTGCTGATCGCCGATCTCGCAGCTCGGCTTGCCTCTCTAGCAGACCACGGATCTGCTTCTCCACGGACTCCAGCTCCAACAGCACCGAATGCAGCTCGAATGTGTCCTCACCTGCACTCAGAGGTAGCGTTAGACACACATCCGATATATTCGCCATTATAACAGATGAACAGTAAATTAGTAGTGATACTACCAATATCACTACTAATTTAGGACTGAAATCCTGGATATAACCCGTATCCTTTCAGTAAAACGGGTGTAAAATCCGACGGTCGATTGGCGCGAGGCCACGTGTGAAATGCTAGCGGGCTAAAAGGCTAGTAGCTGGGGTTCGCAAAGTTGGATCTAAGTAGCGATATCAAAGCAATCCAATTGTTTTTTATAGGGAATAGTATCGAGGATAAGTTCACACGATATAAAAATAGAAAGTACTTGTTTATAAATGAGTGGTAAAGAAGAAAATCAAGGATTAATGAATCAATTCGACGGAGCTCCAAACACAAACAATCGAGTAGTTCGATTGTTCGATTGGGTTTTAGTCCTCAGTGATTATACTCAGGTTGGGTTTTAGACCTCAGTGATTATATTCAGGTTGGGTTTTAGTCCTCAGTGATTATACTCAGGTTGGGTTTTAGTCCTCAGTGATTATACTCAGGTTGGGTTTTAGTCCTCAGTGATTATACTCGGGTTGGGTTTTAGTACTCAGTGATTATACTCAGGTTGGGTTTTAGTCCTCAGTGATTATACTCGGGTTGGGTTTTAGTACTCAGTGATTATACTCAGGTTGGGTTTTAGTCCTCAGTGATTATACTCGGGTTGGGTTTTAGTACTCAGTGATTATACTCTGGTTGGGTTTTAGACCTCAGTGATTATACTCGGGTTGGGTTTTAGTACTCAGTGATTATACTCAGGTGGGGTTTTAGTCCTCAGTGATTATACTCTGGTTGGGTTTTAGACCTCAGTGATTATACTCGGGTTGGGTTTTAGTCCTCAGTGATTATACTCTGGTGGGGTTTTAGTCCTCAGTGATTATACTCAGGTTGGGTTTTAGTCCTCAGTGATTATACTCGGGTTGGGTTTTAGTACTCAGTGATTATACTCTGGTTGGGTTTTAGACCTCAGTGATTATACTCGGGTTGGGTTTTAGTACTCAGTGATTATACTCAGGTGGGGTTTTAGTCCTCAGTGATTATACTCTGGTTGGGTTTTAGACCTCAGTGATTATACTCGGGTTGGGTTTTAGTCCTCAGTGATTATACTCTGGTGGGGTTTTAGTCCTCAGTGATTATACTCAGGTTGGGTTTTAGACCTCAGTGATTATATTCAGGTTGGGTTTTAGTCCTCAGTGATTATACTCAGGTGGGGTTTTAGTCCTCAGTGATTATACTCAGGTTGGGTTTTAGTCCTCAGTGATTATACTCGGGTTGGGTTTTAGTACTCAGTGATTATACTCTGGTTGGGTTTTAGACCTCAGTGATTATACTCGGGTTGGGTTTTAGTACTCAGTGATTATACTCAGGTGGGGTTTTAGTCCTCAGTGATTATACTCTGGTTGGGTTTTAGACCTCAGTGATTATACTCGGGTTGGGTTTTAGTCCTCAGTGATTATACTCTGGTGGGGTTTTAGACCTCAGTGATTATACTCTGGTTGGGTTTTAGACCTCAGTGATTATACTCGGGTTGGGTTTTAGTACTCAGTGATTATACTTAGGTTGGGTTTTAGACCTCAGTGATTAAACTCGGGTTGGGTTTTAGACCTCAGTGATTATACTCGGGTTGGGTTTTAGACCTCAGTGATTATACTCGGGTTGGGTTTTAGACCTCAGTGATTATTCCCGGGTTGGGATTTAGACTTAAGTGATTATACTCAGGTTGGGTTTTAGACCTCAGTGATTATACTCAGGTTGGGTTTTAGTCCTCAATGATTATACTCAGGTTGGGTTTTAGACCTCAGTGATTATACTCGGGTTGGGTTTTAGACCTCAGTGATTATACTCGGGTTGGGTTTTAGTCCTCAGTGATTATACTCTGGTGGGGTTTTAGTCCTCAGTGATTATACTCAGGTTGGGTTTTAGACCTCAGTGATTATATTCAGGTTGGGTTTTAGTCCTCAGTGATTATACTCAGGTGGGGTTTTAGTCCTCAGTGATTATACTCAGGTTGGGTTTTAGTCCTCAGTGATTATACTCGGGTTGGGTTTTAGTACTCAGTGATTATACTCTGGTTGGGTTTTAGACCTCAGTGATTATACTCGGGTTGGGTTTTAGTACTCAGTGATTATACTCAGGTGGGGTTTTAGTCCTCAGTGATTATACTGTGATTAAACAAACGCAAACAAACAAACTCACAGCGGGTAACGAGGCTGACAAAAGCAGTCGATCGCAGGGCGAGCAGCAGTGAAGCGGTGTCTCGCTCTACGACCAACAACCAATGTTCTGATCGGTCGTGGCGGCGGTGTTGCAACAATCTACAGAGATATCCTGAATGTTACTAAGAAAACTCGTCATAGGTTTAATTCGTTTGAAGTACTTGTGCTAAATGTTACGCTCTTAGATGTAAGAAAAAAATCCCTATTATCTCTAGCATTGGCTACCGTATATAGACCTCCAGGGCCTTACGCCAATTTCCTAAAAGAGTTTGCTGACTTTCTATCAGATCTTTTGGTCAACGTCGATAAAGCATTAATTGTTGGAGATTTTAACATACACGTAGATAATTTAAATGATGCGTTAGGGGCTGCGTTTACAGATTTATTAAACTCCTTCGGGGTCAAGCAAAACGTCACCGGACCAACTCATCGTCTTAATCATACACTCGATTTAATTATATCATATGGAACCAATCCAACCGATATAGATATTGTTCCACAAAGTGATGATGTCACTGACCACTACTTGGTAACTTGCATATTACGCACTGCTGTAATATGTCATGCTGCGCCACGTTATCGACCAGGTAGAACAATTCGTCCATCCACCATAGATCATTTCTCAAATAGCTTATCTGATCTGTCTCAGCTGCTGTCTGAACCCAAACAAACAGATGAATTAGACGAACTAACTAGCACTATGAGCACCATTCTCTCTAGAACATTGGATATTGTTGCACCCATTAGATTAAAAAAGGTCAGAGAAAAAAGTATAGCACCATGGTACAATAGTGCTACGTATGTTTTAAAGAGAGAAATCCGTAATTTAGAGCGTAAATGGAAAAAAACTAATTTAGAGGTCTTTAGAATCGCGTGGAAAGACAGTATGTCACTTTATAAAAAGGCACTTAAAACGGCCAGGGCTGAGCACCTCAGCAAATTAATAGAAAACAACCGAAATAATCCAAGGTTTTTATTTAATACCGTGGCTAGACTAACAAATAAACAGACGTCGTCTGAACAAAATACCTCGTTACAGTTTAGTAGTAATGATTTCATGAACTTCTTCACCGAGAAAATTGAAAGCATCAGAATCAAAATCGTAAACGTTCGATCTTTGCTCGCGCCTTATAATTCGGCCGCAATTATCACCCCGCAAGAACAATTACAATGCTTTACAACCATAGAACAAAAAGAGTTAAATAAACTTATCACTTCATCTAAAACAACAACATGTTTATTAGATCCTATACCAACTGAACTACTGAAAGAAGTGTTACCTGTAGTGGAAGAGCCTCTTCTCAATATTATTAACTCATCTTTATCCTTAGGTCATGTTCCAAGAACGTTCAAGCTGGCAGTTATAAAACCTCTTATTAAGAAACCACAATTAGATCCAAATAACCTAGCAAATTACAGACCCATTTCGAATCTTCCATTTATGTCAAAAATATTAGAAAAAGTAGTGTCCGCTCAACTCGGCTCTTTCTTGCAAGAAAACGACATCTATGAAAAGTTTCAGTCTGGATTCAGGCCACATCATAGCACTGAAACTGCGCTTGTTAGAATCACAAATGATTTACTTTTAGCTTCGGACCAAGGCTGTATCTCAGTACTAGTTTTACTTGATCTTAGTGCTGCGTTCGATACTATAGATCACACAATACTCTTAGATCGACTACAAAATTACACTGGTGTTCAAGGACAAGCATTAAGCTGGTTCAGGTCATACTTATCTGACTGCTACCATTTCGTCTACTTAAATGGAGAAAAATCGATTATAACTTCGGCAAACTATGGAGTGCCGCAGGGATCTGTGTTAGGCTCTTTATTATTCTCAATATATATGCTGCCACTTGGTAATATTCTAAGGAAACATGGAATTAGTTTCCATTGTTATGCTGATGACACTCAAATATATATTTCCTCACGGCCAGATGAATACGCTAAATTATCCAAATTGACAGATTGTGTTAAAGATATAAAAGATTGGATGACGCATAATTTTCTTTTATTAAATCCAGACAAGACAGAGGTAATACTTATCGGTTCTAAAAACCATCCACAAAACCTTTCACAGCACGACTTTAACATAGTAGGATGCCCTTTTACTCTATCCGCTACAGTAAAAGACCTGGGTGTTACATTAGACTGCAACCTGTCTTTTGAAAAGCATATTTCATATGTTACAAAAACAGCCTTTTTCCACCTTAGAAACATTGCTAAGCTACGTAATATGCTATCAGTCTCTGATGCAGAAAAGTTAGTTCATGCATTCATGACCTCGAGACTAGATTACTGTAATGCTTTATTAGCTGGTTGTCCTGCATCTTCAATAAACAAGCTACAGTTAGTCCAAAATGCAGCCGCTAGAGTTCTTACTAGATTAAGAAAATATGATCATATAACACCGATTTTATCATCACTTCACTGGTTACCTATAAAGTTCCGTATTAATTACAAGGTATTGCTTTTGACCTATAAAGCTCTAAATGGTTTAGCTCCAGTCTATTTAACGGATCTTCTATCGCCTTACAATCCATCGCGCTCTTTAAGATCACTAGATTCGAGGTTTCTGGTCATTCCTAGGATATCCAGATCCACCAAAGGAGGCAGAGCATTTTCACATTTAGCTCCGAAGCTCTGGAATAGCCTTCCTGATATTGTTCGTTGCTCAGACTCGCTCTCCCAGTTTAATACTAGACTGAAGACGCATCTATTTAGCCAGGCATTCATATAAATTTTTTATCTTACAGTTACTGTAAATTCGGCCTCTAGTTCATAAACGCCAGAGGAGAACTGGCCCCCGACTGAGCCTGGGTTCTCCCAAGGTTTTTTTTCTCCATTGGGTCATCTGATGGGGTGTTAGGACACCATTAGGTCACTGGATGGAGTTTTTCGGTTCCTTGCCACTGTTGCCTTAGGCTTGCTCAGTTGGGGATATTCAAATTAATTAACCAATCATACCATTGATCAGCTCTACCAAACTTGGATGTCTTTTTTCCAGTAATAAACAAACATTAAGTTGTTTTGATTGATACTGTGAAGCAGCTTTGATACAATCTGTATTGTGAAAAGCGCTATATAAATATATTTGACTTGACTTGACTTGACTTATTCCCGGGTTGGGTTTTAGACTTCAGTGATTATACTCAGGTTGGGTTTTAGACTTCAGTGATTATACTCGGGTTGGGTTTTAGACCTCAGTGATTATTCCCGGGTTGGGTTTTAGACTTCAGTGATTATACTCAGGTTGGGTTTTAGACTTCAGTGATTATACTCGGGTTGGCTTTAGACCTCAGTTATTATACTCGGGTTGGGTTTAGACCTCAGTGATTATACTCAGGTTGGGTTTTAGACCTCAGTGATTATACTCGGGTTGGTTTATAGACCTCAGTGATTATTCCCGGGTTGGGTTTTAGACTTCAGTGATTATACTCAGGTTGGGTTTTAGACTTCAGTGATTATACTCGGGTTGGGTTTCGACCTCAGTGATTATACTCGGGTTGGGTTTTAGACCTCAGTGATTATACTCAGGTTGGGTTTTAGACCTCAGTGATTATTCCCGGGTTGGGTTTTAGACTTCAGTGATTATACTCAGGTTGGGTTTAGACCTCAGTGATTATACTCAGGGTGGGTTTTAGACCTCAGTGATTATACTCAGGTTGGGTTTTAGACCTCAGTGATTATACTCATGTTGGGTTTTAGACTTCAGTGATTATACTCGGGTTGGGTTTTAGACCTCAGTGATTATACTCAGGTTGGGTTTAGACCTCAGTGATTATACTCAGGTTGGGTTTTAGACCTCAGTGATTATACTCAGGGTGGGTTTTAGACCTCAGTGATTATACTCAGGTTGGGTTTAGACCTCAGTGATTATACTCAGGTTGGGTTTTAGACCTCAGTGATTATACTCAGGGTGGGTTTTAGACCTCAGTGATTATACTCAGGTTGGGTTTTAGACCTCAGTGATTATACTCATGTTGGGTTTTAGACTTCAGTGATTATACTCGGGTTGGGTTTTAGACCTCAGTGATTATACTCAGGTTGGGTTTTAGTCCTCAGTGATTATACTCAGGTCGGGTTTTAGACCTCAGTGATTATACTCAGGTTGGGTTTTAGACCTCAGTGTAGGGCTGCAACTAACGATTATTTTCATAATCGATTAATCGGACGATTATTTTTTCGATTAATCGGATAAAATTTCAATTAGATTTTTTGTTTATTACAACTAAATAAAACCCTTAATCATGGTATTTATGTGTAAAAGTGTACAAAAACCACACATTGAGTTTTACTAATATCAATATTTGCATTGTTTTTAATGATAATTGCTGATGGCAAGTTGACAACCATGAAAAACAAAAAAATCTAAATTATATACAACATTGTTTTAACATAATTTTTGTTAAAAACTAATTTACACAGACATGTTCAGATGTGAAGATAGAAACCAAAAACATGTAAAGTACATAATTCATTTAATTTTTATTTAAGATTCAATTAATTATAAGGATAAATTGCTAAAATAAATATAGAAAGACTGAAAAAAAGCGTGTGAACGTAGTAGAGCCGCAGTAGATCGCGTTTGTAAAACAATTAAAACTTAATAGAAGACAAATGCTATAAAAAGAGAACGGAATGGAGACGCAGCAAACAGGCTTGATTAAAAGGACAAGAAAATGATGCATTAGTGCACAAGCATTCGCTGAAAACCACTGACTACAGTGACTAAAAAACAATCTTTTACTGCTGCTGTTAATAACTGCCTTTATATTTAGTGCTTCACTTTCTAAACACCGTTTTAATTTAGCCTATTTCTGCGTAGCGCTATTTTAATCCATCACTTATGTTGCGAGCGAAATGATTGCACAACCTGATGCCCGAGACAAAATACAGACATCCCAAGTCTCCCGGAAGTTCCGGGAGTCTCCCGCATATTGATAGCGGCTCCCTGATGCCCGCAAATTAGTTCAAACTCCTGGAATCTAGAGCGTGCAAGCAAGAGAGCGCATGCGAGACAGAAGAGAGTGCTCCAAAGTCCAAACTGTGTAGCGCGCGCACGACAGAGCGGCACAGGGAGAGAGACCTTGCGTGTGTGTGCGTGTGTGCCGCATCATGATAGGCCTGTTTCAACCAATCACCAGTAAATGCTCCCCGTGACGTAAGCAGAGCAACTAATCGATAATGACATTCGTTGACAACGATTTTCATAATCGATTATTATCGATTATATCGATTAGTTGTTGCAGCCCTAGTTTAGACCTCAGTGATTATACTCGGGTTAGGTTTTAGACCTCAGTTATTATACTCAGGTTGGGTTTTAGACCTCAGTGATTATACTCAGGTAGGTTTTAGACCTCAGTGATTATACTCAGGTTGGGTTTTAGACCTCAGTGATTATACTCAGGTTGGGTTTTAGTCCTCAGTGATTATACTCAGGTTGGGTTTTAGACCTCAGTGATTATACTCAGGTTGGGTTTTAGACCTCAGTGATTATACTCAGGTTGGGTTTTAGACCTCAGTGATTATACTCATGTTGGGTTTTAGACGTCAGTGATTATACTCGGGTTGGGTTTTAGACTTCAGTGATTATACTCAGGTTGGGTTTTAGACTTCAGTGATTATACTCATGTTGGGTTTTAGACTTCAGTGATTATACTCGGGTTGGGTTTTAGACTTCAGTGATTATACTCAGGTTGGGTTTTAGACCTCAGTGATTATACTCTGGTTGGGTTTTAGACCTCAGTGATTATACTCAGGTTGGGTTTTAGACCTCAGTGATTATACTCAGGTTGGGTTTTAGACCTCAGTAATTATACTCAGGTTGGGTTTTAGACCTCAGTGATTATACTCAGGTTGGGTTTTAGACCTCAGTGATTATACTCAGGTTGGGTTTTAGACTTCAGTGATTATACTCATGTTGGGTTTTAGACTTCAGTGATTATACTCGGGTTGGGTTTTAGACTTCAGTGATTATACTCAGGTTGGGTTTTAGACCTCAGTGATTATACTCAGGTTGGGTTTTAGACCTCAGTGATTATACTCAGGTTGGGTTTTAGACCTCAGTGATTATACTCAGGTTGGGTTTTAGACCTCAGTGATTATACTCAGGTTGGGTTTTAGACCTCAGTGATTATACTCAGGTTGGGTTTTAGACTTCAGTGATTATACTCATGTTGGGTTTTAGACTTCAGTGATTATACTCGGGTTGGGTTTTAGACCTCAGTGATTATACTCAGGTTGGGTTTTAGACTTCAGTGATTATACTCATGTTGGGTTTTAGACTTCAGTGATTATACTCAGGTTGGGTTTAGACCTCAGTGATTATACTCAGGTTGGGTTTTAGACCTCAGTGATTATACTCAGGTTGGGTTTTAGACCTCAGTGATTATACTCAGGTTGGGTTTTAGACCTCAGTGATTATACTCAGGTTGGGTTTTAGACCTCAGTGATTATACTCAGGTTGGGTTTTAGACCTCAGTGATTATACTCAGGTTGGGTTTTAGACCTCAGTGATTATACTCAGGTTGGGTTTTAGACTTCAGTGATTATACTCATGTTGGGTTTTAGACTTCAGTGATTATACTCGGGTTGGGTTTTAGACTTCAGTGATTATACTCAGGTTGGGTTTTAGACCTCAGTGATTATACTCAGGTTGGGTTTTAGACCTCAGTGATTATACTCAGGTTGGGTTTTAGTCCTCAGTGATTATACTCAGGTTGGGTTTTAGTCCCCAGTGATTATACTCATGTTGGGTTTTAGACTTCAGTGATTATACTCGGGTTGGGTTTTAGACTTCAGTGATTATACTCAGGTTGGGTTTTAGACCTCAGTGATTATACTCAGGTTGGGTTTTAGTCCTCAGTGATTATACTCAGGATGGGTTTTAGTCCTCAGTGATTATACTCATGTTGGGTTTTAGACTTCAGTGATTATACTCGGGTTGGGTTTTAGACCTCAGTGATTATACTCAGGATGGGTTTTAGTCCTCAGTGATTATACTCATGTTGGGTTTTAGACCTCAGTGATTATACTCAGGTTGGGTTTTAGTCCTCAGTGATTATACTCATGTTGGGTTTTAGACTTCAGTGATTATACTCGGGTTGGGTTTTAGACTTCAGTGATTATACTCAGGTTGGGTTTTAGACTTCAGTGATTATACTCAGGTTGGGTTTTAGACCTCAGTGATTATACTCAGGTTGGGTTTTAGACTTCAGTGATTATACTCGGGTTGGGTTTTAGACTTCAGTGATTATACTCAGGTTGGGTTTTAGACTTCAGTGATTATACTCGGGTTGGGTTTTAGACTTCAGTGATTATACTCAGGTTGGGTTTTAGACTTCAGTGATTATACTCATGTTGGGTTTTAGACCTCAGTGATTATACTCAGGTTGGGTTTTAGTCCTCAGTGATTATACTCATGTTGGGTTTTAGACTTCAGTGATTATACTCGGGTTGGGTTTTAGACTTCAGTGATTATACTCAGGTTGGGTTTTAGTCCTCAGTGATTATACTCATGTTGGGTTTTAGACTTCAGTGATTATACTCGGGTTGGGTTTTAGACTTCAGTGATTATACTCAGGTTGGGTTTTAGACTTCAGTGATTATACTCATGTTGGGTTTTAGACTTCAGTGATTATACTCGGGTTGGGTTTTAGACTTCAGTGATTATACTCAGGTTGGGTTTTAGACCTCAGTGATTATACTCAGGTTGGGTTTTAGACCTCAGTGATTATACTCAGGTTGGGTTTTAGACTTCAGTGATTATACTCATGTTGGGTTTTAGACTTCAGTGATTATACTCAAGTTGGGTTTAGACCTCAGTGATTATACTCAGGTTGGGTTTTAGACCTCAGTGATTATACTCAGGTTGGGTTTTAGACCTCAGTGATTATACTCAGGTTGGGTTTTAGACCTCAGTGATTATACTCAGGTTGGGTTTTAGACCTCAGTGATTATACTCAGGTTGGGTTTTAGACCTCAGTGATTATACTCAGGTTGGGTTTTAGACCTCAGTGATTATACTCAGGTTGGGTTTTAGACTTCAGTGATTATACTCAGGTTGGGTTTTAGACTTCAGTGATTATACTCAGGTTGGGTTTTAGACTTCAGTGATTATACTCAGGTTGGGTTTTAGACCTCAGTGATTATACTCAGGTTGGGTTGTAGACCTCAGTGATTATACTCAGGTTGGGTTTTAGTCCTCAGTGATTATACTCAGGATGGGTTTTAGACCTCAGTGATTATACTCAGGTTGGGTTTTAGACCTCAGTGATTATACTCAGGTTGGGTTTTAGTCCTCAGTGATTATACTCAGGATGGGTTTTAGACCTCAGTGATTATACTCAGGTTGGGTTTTAGACCTCAGTGATTATACTCAGGTTGGGTTTTAGACCTCAGTGATTATACTCAGGTTGGGTTTTAGACCTCAGTGATTATACTCAGGTTGGGTTTTAGACCTCAGTGATTATACTCAGGTTGGGTTTTAGACCTCAGTGATTATACTCAGGTTGGGTTTTAGACCTCAGTGATTATACTCAGGTTGGGTTTTAGACCTCAGTGATTATACTCAGGTTGGGTTTTAGACCTCAGTGATTATACTCAGGTTGGGTTTTAGACCTCAGTGATTATACTCAGGTTGGGTTTTAGACCTCAGTGATTATACTCAGGTTGGGTTTTAGACTTCAGTGATTATACTCAGGTTGGGTTTTAGACCTCAGTGATTATACTCGGGTTGGGTTTTAGACTTCAGTGATTATACTCAGGTTGGGTTTTAGACCTCAGTGATTATACTCAGGTTGGGTTTTAGACCTCAGTGATTATACTCAGGTTGGGTTTTAGTCCTCAGTGATTATACTCAGGATGGGTTTTAGTCCCCAGTGATTATACTCATGTTGGGTTTTAGACTTCAGTGATTATACTCGGGTTGGGTTTTAGACTTCAGTGATTATACTCAGGTTGGGTTTTAGACCTCAGTGATTATACTCAGGTTGGGTTTTAGTCCTCAGTGATTATACTCAGGATGGGTTTTAGTCCTCAGTGATTATACTCATGTTGGGTTTTAGACTTCAGTGATTATACTCGGGTTGGGTTTTAGACCTCAGTGATTATACTCAGGATGGGTTTTAGTCCTCAGTGATTATACTCAGGTTGGGTTTTAGACCTCAGTGATTATACTCAGGTTGGGTTTTAGTCCTCAGTGATTATACTCAGGTTGGGTTTTAGACTTCAGTGATTATACTCGGGTTGGGTTTTAGACCTCAGTGATTATACTCAGGATGGGTTTTAGTCCTCAGTGATTATACTCAGGTTGGGTTTTAGACCTCAGTGATTATACTCAGGTTGGGTTTTAGTCCTCAGTGATTATACTCAGGTTGGGTTTTAGACCTCAGTGATTATACTCAGGTTGGGTTTTAGACCTCAGTGATTATACTCGGGTTGGGTTTTAGACTTCAGTGATTATACTCGGGTTGGGTTTTAGACTTCAGTGATTATACTCGGGTTGGGTTTTAGACTTCAGTGATTATACTCGGGTTGGGTTTTAGACTTCAGTGATTATACTCGGGTTGGGCTTTAGACTTCAGTGATTATACTCAGGTTGGTTTTAGACTTCAGTGATTATACTCATGTTGGGTTTTAGTCCTCAGTGATTATACTCAGGTTGGGTTTTAGACCTCAGTGATTATACTCAGGTTGGGTTTTAGTCCTCAGTGATTATACTCAGGTTGGGCTTTAGACTTCAGTGATTATACTCAGGTTGGGTTTTAGACTTCAGTGATTATACTCATGTTGGGTTTTAGACCTCAGTGATTATACTCAGGTTGGGTTTTAGACTTCAGTGATTATACTCAGGTTGGGTTTTAGTCCTCAGTGATTATACTCAGGTTGGGTTTTAGACTTCAGTGATTATACTCAGGTTGGGTTTTAGACCTCAGTGATTATACTCAGGTTGGGTTTTAGTCCTCAGTGATTATACTCAGATTGGGCTTTAGACTTCAGTGATTATACTCAGGTTGGGTTTTAGACCTCAGTGATTATACTCAGGTTGGGTTTTAGACTTCAGTGATTATACTCAGGTTGGGTTTTAGTCCTCAGTGATTATACTCAGGTTGGGTTTTAGACTTCAGTGATTATACTCAGGTTGGGTTTTAGTCCTCAGTGATTATACTCAGGTTGGGTTTTAGACCTCAGTGATTATACTCAGGTTGGGTTTTAGACCTCAGTGATTATACTCGGGTTGGGTTTTAGACTTCAGTGATTATACTCGGGTTGGGTTTTAGACTTCAGTGATTATACTCAGGTTGGGTTTTAGTCCTCAGTGATTATACTCGGGTTGGGTTTTAGACTTCAGTGATTATACTCAGGTTGGGTTTTAGACCTCAGTGATTATACTCAGGTTGGGTTTTAGTCCTCAGTGATTATACTCAGGTTGGGTTTTAGACCTCAGTGATTATACTCAGGTTGGGTTTTAGACCTCAGTGATTATACTCGGGTTGGGTTTTAGACTTCAGTGATTATACTCGGGTTGGGTTTTAGACTTCAGTGATTATACTCGGGTTGGGCTTTAGACTTCAGTGATTATACTCAGGTTGGTTTTAGACTTCAGTGATTATACTCATGTTGGGTTTTAGTCCTCAGTGATTATACTCAGGTTGGGTTTTAGACCTCAGTGATTATACTCAGGTTGGGTTTTAGTCCTCAGTGATTATACTCAGGTTGGGCTTTAGACTTCAGTGATTATACTCAGGTTGGGTTTTAGACTTCAGTGATTATACTCATGTTGGGTTTTAGACCTCAGTGATTATACTCAGGTTGGGTTTTAGACTTCAGTGATTATACTCAGGTTGGGTTTTAGTCCTCAGTGATTATACTCAGGTTGGGTTTTAGACTTCAGTGATTATACTCAGGTTGGGTTTTAGACCTCAGTGATTATACTCAGGTTGGGTTTTAGTCCTCAGTGATTATACTCAGATTGGGCTTTAGACTTCAGTGATTATACTCAGGTTGGGTTTTAGACCTCAGTGATTATACTCAGGTTGGGTTTTAGACTTCAGTGATTATACTCAGGTTGGGTTTTAGTCCTCAGTGATTATACTCAGGTTGGGTTTTAGACTTCAGTGATTATACTCAGGTTGGGTTTTAGACCTCAGTGATTATACTCAGGTTGGGTTTTAGACCTCAGTGATTATACTCAGGTTGGGTTTTAGACTTCAGTGATTATACTCATGTTGGGTTTTAGACCTCAGTGATTATACTCAGGTTGGGTTTTAGTCCTCAGTGATTATACTCATGTTGGGTTTTAGACTTCAGTGATTATACTCAGGTTGGGTTTTAGACCTCAGTGATTATACTCAGGTTGGGTTTTAGACCTCAGTGATTATACTCAGGTTGGGTTTTAGACTTCAGTGATTATACTCAGGTTGGGTTTTAGTCCTCAGTGATTATACTCAGGTTGGGTTTTAGACTTCAGTGATTATACTCAGGTTGGGTTTTAGTCCTCAGTGATTATACTCATGTTGGGTTTTAGACTTCAGTGATTATACTCAGGTTGGGTTTTAGACTTCAGTGATTATACTCAGGGTGGGTTTTAGACCTCAGTGATTATACTCAGGTTGGGCTTTAGACCTCAGTGATTATACTCAGGTTGGGTTTTAGACTTCAGTGATTATACTCATGTTGGGTTTTAGACCTCAGTGATTATACTCAGGTTGGGTTTTAGTCCTCAGTGATTATACTCATGTTGGGTTTTAGACTTCAGTGATTATACTCAGGTTGGGTTTTAGACCTCAGTGATTATACTCAGGTTGGGTTTTAGACCTCAGTGATTATACTCAGGTTGGGTTTTAGACTTCAGTGATTATACTCAGGTTGGGTTTTAGTCCTCAGTGATTATACTCAGGTTGGGTTTTAGACTTCAGTGATTATACTCAGGTTGGGTTTTAGTCCTCAGTGATTATACTCATGTTGGGTTTTAGACTTCAGTGATTATACTCAGGTTGGGTTTTAGACTTCAGTGATTATACTCAGGTTGGGTTTTAGACTTCAGTGATTATACTCGGGTTGGGTTTTAGACTTCAGTGATTATACTCGGGTTGGGTGAATGCATGTTTTCAGCATCGTGTCCCCGGGGGTTTTCAGGGTGGGTTTGGAATGTAAAGCATGATGATATTTTTTAAAAGCCTGTGGGATATTCAGGCCTCAGACTCACTTCCGATCACTTCCGCTCGCTTCTGAAGCTCCTGGGTCGTCACTGCATGTTCATGCATGCAAATTAAATTAACTCTCGACTCTCTGCACGACTTCTTTTTATGGATTATTTCACATAACTCTAAGGATAATTCACCAGTCGTTCACGTTCCTCAAGTAACAGCTGCTCTTTGTTTAAAATATTTTTTTTGTGCATGACAACTACATGATTCACTTTCAAAAAATGTGATTGCTTCCTTCGTGACCGGTTGTTTTAGATCCACCTGTTCCAAACTAATATTTCCAGATTAAATGAGAGCTATGATGAGTTATGAATTGCATTCGTTTTTATAAGAATATGTAATGCCACACAATTAGTCCATTGTGTTCTGTTCATTAAGGTGAATCAGAAGCACTTTACTGTCATTTTAATAAGTCATTTTAATAGGCCATTAGTTTAGTGTGTGTTCACGTCTTGTTCTTTGAAAGTATGCAGCAGGTTTTCTGCTTTAAAGAATACCAGTAACCTGTTTATTCATTATTATTATTATTTCCATAGATCATTTACTGTCACACATTCCTGTTGTTTTAGCCGACGGTTATGAACACTGTTAACTCCAGGATGCTTTTTTGTTTGCTCTTTTGCTTTTATCTGAACTTTAAACCGAATTCTCAATCTCTGGATCTCTAACTGAATGTCGTTTTCCACAGAACTGAGTCGGGAACGTCGGGAGCCGGAGACGGGAAAAGTCAGGATGGCGAAGAGTCGAGTAAACGCAAGACGTCTCTGTTCGGCTCGGTCCTCAGGTCAAAGGTCAGAGCTCGAGCTGGCATTAATCCAACATGTGCATGACGGGATTATTTACCTTAACTAAAACTGTGTTCAAGATGCTTCTGTTAGTAGAAATCAATTCAAATATAAATATTAGTTGGGAAAAATTTAAACTGGATGTTTAAATAAATAGATCTGTTAATTTTAATAAAGATGAAATCAAATTAAATGTAGATATTAGTAAAAAAAATAAATTTAACTTAACTTTAAACGAAAATTAGAAATGTTGCCTTGGCAATAAACTGAAATAAGTTAAATTTGAAGCACTAAAATTATTAACTGGAAATAAATAAAACTGAAATAAAATTATATTAAACCTATATAGCCATATTTAAAATTAAAAAAATATAATGAAATGACAAAAACACACAACAAAATGACAAAAAATGTAACTAAAATTAACATAATAAATACCAGCTAATTCAAAATATTAATAAAACTAAAATAACACTCTACACCTATGACAAAATTACAGTGAACATTTATCTGTTGTTTTTAGGGTTAATGTGCAAACGTTTATGTGTCAGTGTATGTGTAAGTAACAATGCAAAAAATAAGCAGATATTAGCAGTATGCATGCAAAAATAATGATAAAACAGTCGTTCTAGTTGAGCTGGTTCGTGTGACTCCGTCGCCCCCTGCTGGTTAATGTCTTCACTACACCATCTAACCCATTTATGATCAAACCCAGTCCTGGTGGTTTGTAGAAAAAATGTTTTGCAGAGAAAAGTAAATAGAATACAAAAAAATGATTTATATGCATATGATATTTAATTGATTAGTCTGAAAATGAATAACGGTTGAGCATACATCAATATCACACATTGACTCCAGGTGTAAATGTAGTTAATTAATTGTACTTAATACATAATTGTTAATTGTCACAGCCCTTCTCATATATTTACATCCATATTTTATATTCTAAATAAATGAATGAAGGAATGAATAAACACACAGTTATTTAGTGATCCTGATGATGTTCAGCGGCCCAGAATGCCTTTCTCTCGCGACAGACACGCACACACACACACACCTGGTGAAGGACACACACACACCTGGTGAAGGACACGCGTGATTGAGTTATTTCAGTAGTTTGTGCTTCTGGCTCCTTCTTTTAAAATCAGATTTGAACTTTAATGTTTTTTTAGTCTGTCTGTTATATATACAGTATATAAGCTAGTGCACTGATAAACGTTTTCACATATTCTTTAATCATTCTTAATATAATACAATCATTATTTGCTTTAGTTACACTGGCCAAAAAAGATTCCTGTCTTATTTTCTATCTAAACATTCTTAAATCAAGATACATTTACTGGAGAAGCAACATGAGTGAAGATGTCAAAAATCATGAAAATGAAGTGAGTTTGTATTTAAAACAAGAACTAATATCTGTCAGTTTTCCCTTTGAATGAAGATGATTTTTCTGACTCCACTGACAGATATTTGATCTTGTTTTAAACACAAACTCACTTCATTTTCATGATTTTAAATATCTTAATATCTTTAGTCATTTTGCTTCTCCAGTAAATGTTTCTTGTTTTAAGAATCTTTAGATATTTGTGCTGGAAAACGAGACAGAAACACTGAGCAGTGAGAGTTTTGATTATTGTTGAGCTCAAGATCTAATATTATAATTCCTTTTGGGGTTTTTCCCCCGGCCAGCAGGTGGCGCTCATCGCGTGTGTGTGTGTGTGTGTGTGTGCGTGTGCGTGTGCGTGTGTGTGCGTGTGCGTGTGCGTGTGCGTGTGCGTGTGCGTGCGCGTGTGTGTGTGTGTGTGTGTGTGCACGCGTGTCTGAAAGAATGACTGCTGACAGGTTGATCTTTCCACAGTTCTTCAGAAGTTTATTCTCAGTCCAGTTTATATGAGAAAATGCCTGTGGGTTTTTTCTGTTCGGATGCTTTAAGTGGCTTTTAGTGTCGAATCACCATAAACATAATGTCATTAACTTCATCTTGGTGTTTCACACAGTGCCTTTTGATTTATGTCACTATTTATGATACAGATAAGCATTTATAACTCTGCAATACAAAAGCAGATAGTATTCATTAGCGATGTTGAAAACTCGTTAGTGTAATTCCAGCAGGTTAAAAGTTATTAATAAATGCTGACAGATGTGCTTCATGGATAATTTCAGTGGCTGTTCCTGTAATTAAGGCTTGTCTACATTTGTGATGTGATAGACCCTTACAAAAAATAAGTATACTTTAAGTTTATTTTAAGTTTACTTAACTAAAGTTCAAGTATATTTTTAAGTGTACTTTACACAGTTAGTAAACTAATATCAATGTACTAGTAGCATACTTGTGTGATATTTATAACAATTATATTAAATTGGCCCACTTTTTAGTGTATATAAGTATACTTTAAGTATAACAGTGGTAAACTGTAGTAAACTGAGTACACAACTAGTTTACAACTACGTTTTTAATTTGTACAGCATCAATACTACAGCTGAACTTATAGGTAAACTGATACTAGTTAAATAAATTTATGAAAGTACACTTTGAAATATACTCTCAGTAAACTACTAGTTTAGTAGTTTAATATTGTAAGTTTTTTTCAAAATTACCGTAACATCATACTTAAAGTTTTCTATTTACATTGTATATAATTTTTTCACTTTAAGTATACTACTGTGTTTCTATTTAGGTATTAATTTTTATACTTGAAATATGCTTTTAACCGTACTTTAAGTTGATTTGAAGTAAATTCCCATGTACACTAGCAGTGGACTACATAAATATTCACATACTCAGAATTAGCAACATATCTGTCTTCTTTATAAATCAATATTTACAAACAAATCTATTGTATTGGATTCCAAAATATGTACGTTTATAAGGCAGTACGTAAAACGGTATTTAATAGGTTACTCAGTCAAAAGAGTAAACACAACTACAAGCTGAGTATACTTAGAATACTTAATTATACTTATAATCGATCAAAAGACTGTGTACAGTTTAGGCCAATTATAATTAGACTTTTCTCTCAGTATAAGTTAAGTATAATTAAGTGTTATTTTAAGTATATTTCTGAGAAGTACATACTAAAAGTACATACGGAGTTGGGTGTTCCGTGAATTATTGATCAGTATGGATTGGTTGAGTTTTATGACAGGTTTATGTTGACTGATGATCAACTGTACTAGTCACAGTTACAAAGGCCTCCACCCGACTGACACACACACACACACACACACACACACGTTATCAGATGAACACTGAATGCACTTTAGCAACAGACTGATCATCTTCCCCAGACAGCAGAACAGAATTTAAATAGAGTCAGAGTGATTATATCTGTCGGTTATTTCTTTGATTAATCTGATATTCTTCTCTTCATCTTGCTTGCTACTATTTCTATAAAAATATAATTTTTACATATGCATATAGGATTTCATGTTTGAGTTATGGTTCATTTCACACCAAAATGTTTAACAACAAAAGTTACAAAAGATTAAAAACATACTTTTTCGTTGTGTTCCTGTCCTGTTGTGTGCTCATGTTGTCATTAGTAAAAGTGGTTGAATCACATTCAATCTGGATAAAACTAAGATAGTAGTTATACTTCATAAACAAAAGGCCTTTTAAACTCTCGCCAATAAACCATTGTCTCATACCTCTCATGCCTAGAGAAAATGCAAATCATCCAGGCTACTATGACACATGACATGTTTCGGTTACATTTTATTTTAAGGTGTTCTTTTTACAGTGTAATTACGCATTTAACTATTGTTTAATAATAATTAACTACATGTACTTACTATAGGGTTAGGGTTCGGATTGAGGTTTGGTTTAGGGTTAGTTGCATGCAAAGCTGTCATTATGCATAATTTATACGTATTACTATAAGGAAACTGTAAAATAAAGTGTTGCCCATGCTTCCTGTGTTAACTTGCATGGATTAAAGATAGATTGTATCAGATCAGAAATGTATATCTATATATTTATATACATTTGTGATGCATTAATAAAAATGTCAACATTGTGCTGATGCATATGAATGCTTATTTGATAGCTTATTTGATATTATTGATATTAATTTATTTTATCTAATATTATGTAAATTAGTTCTCATCCAATAGTGTAGAATGACTTTACTATTGTCTTATTAGAGCTGCTTTACAGCAGAATTGAATTCTGTTTGCATCATAGAATCGTTATTTTCCTGTTTATCACTGTAAAGCTGCTTTGAAACAATATTGTATAAAGCGCTGTAGAAATAAAGGTGACATGACTTGACTTAAATAACTCTTCATGATTATTAATCTTTGTCCTCTTTCTCTTTCCTGTTTTGGATTCTTTCTCCCTTTCTTCTCCCTACTTTCTTCATCTCCAATTCCATCTATTCCTTTCATTATTTTTAGAAAGGGCTGCTTAGCTACTCGGAGACTGACCTCCGTAAACCCAAGGGCTTTGCTGCATCCCTGTCCTGGAAGAAGAAGAAGAAAAGAGATCTGTCCCAAGGTCTTTCAAGCAATAGTGATATCCCAGGGTTTAAAGATGACATCAGTGAACAGGAAGAATATGACAACCAGGTAGATGTAGAACCAAGCCAGCTTGGTTTTGAGGCAGTGATGCCTATGGCAGAACCGCCCTGTACTTCTGACCAATCCCAGACCGAGGATGTCTTGAGTGACATGTCTCAACCCAATGAGGAGGATACAGGTTATATGCCTTCTGTTTTGGGCAGTACATCAATACCATTTATGGACTCTTCACTGTCTGATAGTGATGCTTACCAGACGCCCCCAGATAGCCCAGTCCCAGATTATCTCTCATCTGATTACGCCGATACCCAAGCTGTAGATAGATCTTCTCAGTACTTCACATCTGTGCTGTCCTTCACTTCACAGACTGGGTCTGACATCACAGACTCATTCAGTCCTGTTCCTAACATGGAGACTGCAGCGAATACTGACACACGCACAGTCCATAATTCAAGCACTGATCTGAACCTGAATGATCATCTGTTCTCTGACTCGAATTCTGAAGGTTCTAAGTCAGTAATTTTAGCAGATGTTGAGGTCAAAACCTTCACCACAGAAGATGCTAAAAAAGATTCATACCTGGGAAATAAAAAATCAACTGATGCTGTCAACCAGAACTACATGCCCTCCATCTACCAGAGTTCCACCTCTTCCATCTCCGAAATTCCCACCACTTCCATTCCCTCCATTCCCCAAGTTTCCATCTCCGAGATTCCCACCACTTCCATTCCCTCCATTCCCCAAGTTTCCATCTCCGAGATTCCCACCACTTCCATTCCCTCCTTTCCCCAAGTTTCCATCTCTGAGATTCCCACCACTTCCATTCCCTCCATTCCCCAAATTTCCATCTCCGAGATTCCCACCACTTCCATTCCCTCCATTCCCCAAGTTTTCATCTCCGAGATTCCCACCACTTCCATTCCCTCCATTCCCCAAGTTTCCATCTCCGAGATTCCCACCACTTCCATTCCCTCCTTTCCCCAAGTTTCCATCTCTGAGATTCCCACCACTTCCATTCCCGCCTTTCCCCAAGTTTCCATCTCTGAGATTCCCACCACTTCCATTTCCTCCGTTCCCCAAATTTCAATCTCTGAGGTTCCCACCCCTTCCATTTCTTCCATTCCCCAAAAGACCACCTCTTCCATCCCCCAAAGTTCCATCTCTTCTGTTTCTGAAAATACCCCCACTTCCATCCCCCAAAGTTCCATCTCTTCCATTTCTGAAAATTCCCCCACTTCCATCCCCCAAAGTTCCATCTCTTCTATTTCTGAAAATTCCCCCACTTCCATCCCCCAGAGATCCATCTCTTCCATTTCTGAGAGTTCCCCCACTTCCATCCCCCAAAGTTCCATCTCTTCCATTTCTGAAAATTCCCCCACTTCCATCCCCCAGAGATCCATCTCTTCCATTTCTGAAAATTCCCCCACTTCCATCCCCCAAAGTTCCATCTCTTCCATTTCTGAAAATTCCCCCACTTCCATCCCCCAAAGTTCCATCTCTTCCATTTCTGAAAATTCCCCCACTTCCATCCCCCAAAGTTCCATCTCTTCTATTTCTGAAAATTCCCCCACTTCCATCCCCCAAAGTTCCATCTCTTCCATTTCTGAATATTCCCCCACTTCCATCCCCCAAAGTTCCATCTCTTCTATTTCTGAAAATTCCCCCACTTCCATCCCCCAGAGATCCATCTCTTCCATTTCTGAGAGTTCCCCTACTTCCATCCCCCAAAGTTCCATCTCTTCTGTTTCTGAAAATACCCCCACTTCCATCCCCCAATGTTCCATCTCTTCCATTTCTGAAAATTCCCCCACTTCCATCCCCCAAAGTTCCATCTCTTCCATTTCTGAAAATTCCCCCACTTCCATCCCCCAGAGATCCATCTCTTCCATTTCTGAGAGTTCCCCCACTTCCATCCCCCAGAGATCCCCCGTCCCCTCAGACAAAACCATTACCCAGACTTCCAGCTCAAACTCAAATTCTGCCTTTACCCCTGAATGTTCATCCACTCGTCGACCTTCCATTACATCTACTGAGGCAGAAGATTCTCAAACTAACACTGCAAATAACAGAAACCTGTCTGCCAGCAACAGTGATGGAGTCAACACTGACCCCTCCAGTGCCACTGCTAATAGCGCCATCTGTGTGTCCTACTCCAGAATTACAGAGAACAGTTTGGATGCTGATATTGATATAAAGCCAATTTTATCTTTCTCTCGTACTGATGTTTATGAAAGTGATTCAAGCTCAGTAACTCACAGTTTAACCACAAGCACTATACATTCTACTTCTGATTCAAGTTTTCTGGAAGAAACTCACCCTGAAATTAATTGTGAGACCATTTCAATGGAATCTCATCAAACCGATAATTATTCTTCCTCAACATTTGCCACTGACTCAGAGAAGCCTGCTGAACCTGTCCTTCTTGCGGATGAGTTAAATATAGCTTTACCAGTTGCGTCGAGAAAATACACCAACATTAATTCATCGAAAAAGGTCACCTTTGACCTTTCAGGTCACTCTGACCCCAGCAGCCCTGACCATTCCCAGAAAGGTCTCTCTAACAATATGTCTTATTCAGATGTGGAAACCCTGACTGAAAAATCAGCAGAAGACCATGTAAGTCAGGAGAGTGATGAAGCTAAATCGTCCAATTCATCAGAAACTTCCTCAGATTTTCTAGACAGTGGTGTCTCCAGCACTTTGACCTCTGAAATCATACCTGCCATCACAATTCATCCTCCCCCTCACTTAGATGTTTCATACCAGCTGTTCAGCACTCGATCCCCAAAGGAAGAGATAGACAAACAACAGAAAGCATGTGAAGATTATTGTGTTGATATTCAAGTGGCATCTACACAAAGTTCTGAGTCAATTGGCCAGGATGAAACAACAGCAGAGAGTATAACCACTAGAAATGGCCTTCAGATGTCCGTGAAGAACAAATATGGACCACAAGTGGAGGAAGGAAGTAGACTAGATCCCGATTATCATTATAAATGTCATGTTACGTCCGTTCAAGAACCTGAACCAATTGAGATCATATCCGCTGCAGAGAGTATGAACATTAGAAATGACCTTCATATGTTTGTGAGGGAGAAATATAATCGAGAAGTTGAGGAACGAAGGGATATTTATAATGAACATTATTACGTTTCGTTGAATCAAGAAAAGGACGCTCAAGAAGAGCAAATCGTGGATGTTTTAACACAAGAGCAAATGTTACTTCACAAGGTTTTAGAAAAATATGAGGTTGAAGAGCAGAGAGAGGAATTGCAAATGGTCCAAAGCACAAGAGGAGCCTCCGCAACAATGGAAGCTGAAGTATGTGGAGTTGAAGTGCTGACAGGTCAAGCAGAGAAGCAGATCCACCGTCTCGATCCACTGAAACCAGCCCTACCAGTCAATCAAGAATGTGGCTCTGAAGAATGCACTTCGGCCCCTCCCTTCTCTGAGCCGGCGAAGGTATCGCTTGCAGATTCAAGCATGGAAACACAGAGTCACCTGGATATTAGGCCCCGCCCCTTGGCCCAGCACCAGGCCAGCGGAGAGATAACAACACTGGAGGACACGG
>JAPDVR010000010.1:749443-764443 GCA_026230005.1 Gila orcuttii | reverse complement strand
TGTGTGTGTGTTTTAATGGATAGAGAGTCAGACTGGTAACCTGGTTGAGGGTTTGATTCTTAATACCAACAGGAAATGACTGGTGTGTGTGTGTGTGTGTGTGTGTGTGTGTGTGTGTGTGTGTGTGTGTGTGTGTGTGTGTGCGCGTGTGTGTGTGCGCGTGTGTGTGTGCGTGTGTGTGTGCGTGTGTCAACGGTTTGCAGTGTGTGTGTGTGTGTGTGTGTGTGTGTGTGTGTGTGCGCGTGTGTGTGTGCGCGTGTGTGTGTGCGCGTGTGTGTGTGCGTGTGTGTGTGCGTGTGTCAACGGTTTGCAGTGTGTGTGTGAGTGTTCACCACTCGCTACTACTACTACTAGTTAGTGTGTGTGCACTTACTTAGATGGGTGAAATGCTGTGGACAAATTCCGAATATTGGTTATCATACTTGGCCTAAATATATGTCTCTGTCACTTTTATATATAGCAATCTAGCTCTGTATATTTTTTTATTTTTAAATATATATTTTTTATTTTATTCCTGCTTTTATTTAGGTATGACTTATGAGAAAATTCATAAATAAAATCATTAAAAATATCAAATATTTAAAAAATATAGAGATTAAAGCAATTTAGCTCTTTATATATTATGTATTTTTTTAATGATTTTTGTCTTTTATTCATGCATGATACAAAATCCGCTCATCTTTGCGTGATTAAATTACACACCTTTCACATGAGCAACAGTGAAATATAAACGCTCAATTCTGAACATAATGTAACCCTGAAGTGATTCAGATTATATTTGAATCAGTCTTTTGATTGTGTTAATTTGATATATTATAGGAGATGGATATGAGCATGAAGTCGTGTATGTACAGCAACATCATTATTCCACGTGTTCAGCAACTTTTTGTTTACACTCTGGCTTCTGTTTCTCTGCCAGTTTCATTGTTTTTCGAGGACTATCAACAGAATGCAACACACACTGATGTTCCTGTCTCTGTCAGATTAGTTGAGATGTACTTTAAACCCTTTAGTAAATGAGGTTGAAGTTCTTGTCCCAAGAAAGGACAGGTTTATCAAAGCCTCGCCTCGCGTCCCGTACGTTGGTTCGGCCGGGATGGGCCGCTGGAGGAATGTTATGTAGTTCAAAGTTTGCTATTGACTCACACTTGATGATACGCATTCTTGAAATAGCCTTGATGAATGAAGGTGAATGTCAAACAGCTGAGATCGTCCTGAATGTGTAGTTATGCAAACAAGTGTGACTCTCAGGAATGTGGCTGATGGATTTGCATATTACACTGACATTTAGTTTCTATTCTAAAGATCTTGGTAATACTTAACATTAATCATCTATGTGTTAACTTTACCCAATGCAATAGTTATAATTGTTAGTAATAGTAAATCTAATACACTAGCTAACTTATTATACAGATGTTCTTCCATGCATCTGAGAGGCATCAGCGTTTGTTTGATCATAAATTTACACGTTCAGTTCAGGACATTTCTGTCCGGTTTCATTTATCAGCCTGTTCTTGTGAACTGCAGTGGAAGGTTTCATGCATGACATTACATTATCAACCCCGTCTTTCAGACACCCTGTCAAACACTCGGATAAGACCTGTCACATCCATAAATGTCAAACATTCTGAAAGCTTAGCTGTATTTTTTTGCAGAACAGTTTACAGGCAGAAACAGCGTCAGGAATGTGTTTCTATGCAAATTTGCACATTCCTGTTGTAGTTGAGTGAGCGATGCAGGTGACAGACACGTTACCACCGACCCTTTAACATGTGCTTATTAGCATATCTATAACTCCAACCTTCATATCAGTGCTGTCAGTCTCAAATACACATCTGTATATATATGCATCTTTAAATTGTTGTGACATTTAGCTAGATAATAACAGTAATGCATGCTTGAAGGACTGAAGGACTGATGCCCATTACGTTTAAATTTTGACTTCCTTGTTTATTTAGGCAATGTTAATGAAATTCCCATGTTAAGCTGTTTTTGGCCTGGAAAACCTCACATAATCCCTGTAATAATTACTATTGTAAGCTGTCAAGAACGATCCTGATAAAGTATATATTATATATATATAGTTTTCAGACTTGTGACTTGCCGAGTCCTGGAGGGAAAAACATCATAGAACTGCAGCACAGTATTTCAGTTTCCCATCGGTTTCAAAACACGAATATTAAGATCACCTCTCTAAAGCAGAAAAACTAAAATATGTGAACAAAATGCTAGTTTTAGGCACTTGTGATTCATATACAGCACCTGTCGCAGTATTTCAATCTCTGAAAACAGCAGGACGTTCTAAAACACTTCATGTAAAAAACACTTAAAGTGCTAAAACACTTTAAAAGATTAAAAGATCAAATTCATACTATATACAGGGGAGCAGATGAGCCCAGAATAGGAACCCAATGCACTGAATGGTTGTGTCTTCTATATAATGGGTTTCTGAACTGTGCGTTGTGTTTATATTCTGCTTATATTAATCTGCTTGCCTGTACACAGAATGCAACTATGATTGACACTTCACTAAGCTCCGCCCCCTTGATTACTGACTCAAACCGTACGGAATATTCCATCAGAATCAACTGGAAAAAAGTTTTCGAAATTATTCTTACATGTGCTTATGCAATTTTTTTTTTTTTTTAAGGAACATAAACGAAATGACAAGAGCAAATGTGTTCTGACTCATGTTAAACATGCTCATTTTGAGAATGAGTGCTGACATTTTTTACGAAGTATCAGTTATCTGATATAATGATAATACAATGTACTGTTATAGTATTACATTTTAAGATACACTTGGTCACTGATCTCAAATCTGGAACACAGACCTTTGACTTGATTGTGTCTTTAAGCAAACACTCATGCTCTTTATCAGACTTTACTGGGTCTCTCAGTTCTCTAGGTTCTCACGCAGTCATGTAAACGTGTGTAAACGTGTGTAAATGCCCAAAATGCTTGTTAGGAGCCGGTCAGTAGTTATAGGTGTTATTTCTGTTGAAATAGAGACTAAACTACACCTGAACTCACAGAGACTGTACAGACTGTACTCTAACATGTGTAGAACTGAAATCTAATGCATCTGAACTGCCAGAGGATCGATGTAGCTCCAGCACACAGCTTGAAAGCACACTTGTATTCGTGCAATAGGGTTTCGTTTTAAGTTATTTTATATCTTTGGTTGGTCCTGTGTGTTGAACACATGCACATAACCACAGAAGATCCAAGATCTGAGACACAACAGTTCTCAGACAAAATACTAATATTCTCAACCCAGAATGTTCTACACAAGTTAGTGAGTTAGCTTAGGTAGTGTGCATATCTAATAATTGTTCATTAAAAGCTATTGATTATTCATTGCCACTTTAAAAAATGTCAACTGATATTTTTTGCATTGGTTTTACTAACTCCCAAAAATTGAGAGAGCTTTTTAAAATTGCCAATTCAAATGCATTGGACGGTGGGGCCGGAGACGGACCGGAGACGTGCCGAGGCGCAGGTTCACCACTAGAGGACGTGATTTACTGTACATGATCCTGAGGAACTAGTTCTGCCAGCTGAGATAACTTGATACCTCTCCCTTTAAACATCTCAGGGCGAAATACAGTGAAGCATAAACTACATGACATGCAGCCGCTCAGAGTTAGATGATATGAGTTATCTGGTGCCCGTGTCTTTTCTTTAATCAAACTTGTTTTATATGTATTCATGTTTTAGTGCTGATAAAGTGGTTCTCTTTGTTTAATATCAATGAAACCTCTGCTTGTGTTAAAGTGAGAGGAAACTATTAATGTTATGTTCAAATGTATTTTAATGCATGTATATTTCTGCTAACTTGTGAACATTCAGTTTATACGATTTCTGTTTTCAGTCTGATTTGAATGTGGGAATGTGTGTTAATCTCAACCCAGGGTCTTCTTGTTTAGATAATATTTAACTAACAGAATGAATGCTTACTGTAACTAACAGAGTTGGTAATAGTTCTTTCTGAGATCTATAAGTTAAAGTCAGATATATAGATAACCTAGTTGTTTTTCATAATTCCAAATCGGTTGATCATATTTGCAATGACAGGTAAATATGCATTACTACAAAGGTGATGAAAATGCGTTGCTTTTGACAATTGTGATCAATTACGTTGGTAATTGGCCCTGTACATCACTCTGTTTATTATATTTATGGTTATTGTTGCATGGTTGCATGTTGTAAAGTATGTTGTATTAGTATCTTTTCTCATCCACTCATCTCTGTACTATTGTATGGCGGGATTGAAGCTTTTAAAGCTATGATTCATTTTAAAGTGCCCTTTTAACGCGTCATTTCTCCAGAAACTCACCTACGCACATTGCTATACACTCCCACATTTACACCTTTCATAATCTGTCATCTACACTCTAAAAAATGCAGCTGTATTTCTTTTCAAATATAAATGTATTTATTCAAGGAGTCAGAAACCAATCAGGCCTTAAATTCCATATTACATAAACAGAATTTTTTCCTCAAACTAGAGATTTATTTCTCACAGACCTCAAGTGTATTCAGCTTTAAATTACCCTCTAATTGTGTTTTAATGCTTTCACTTGCAAGTCGTTATAATTAAAGGATTAATGTTTTCTTCTTCACTTTCATCTTTTGTTCTAGGATCTTTCATGCATCTGTTCTCAGGACAGTGATTGAAGAGTCTGATACAGAGAGCCAAGCTGAAACTGAGCCTGGATCGGAAACAGACATGAGCTCGAGTGTTGCAGTGTTCAGTACAAAACTCAGCCGACCGGCATCCGCTCGCGAGGCCCGAGACGAGGCCATGGTGGTCCACAAAGTGTCTCTGGTCAGTGACAAACAGGGCAGCTTCGGGAACAATGAAAGCCCATTAGACGACTTTAGGCATAGAGATCAAGCGGAGCCGAGCAAAGCCAGTCCTGAGCTGGAGAGAAGGTGGAAGAGTCAATACTCTGAAGAACAGCAGTCTGGCTTCACGGAGAACACACACCTGAGCTCCTCCTCTCTGCCGGCCCACAGCTATGAAAGAGGAGTCTACACGTCTCATTTTCACTCTCAGACCCGGCCCACTTTCTCCTCAGGGACTGACGGCCTTGCAAACACTGACTGGAAAGTTGTGGAGAGCGAAGTTCACGAGAGTGGGAGGATCCGGGAGGAGTTTAGCTCACCTGGAGAGAGAGAGAGAGAGCGAGAGAATAGGACAACAGTCTTTAGCTCACCTGGAGAGAGAGAGAGAGAGCGAGAGACAAGGACAACAGTCTTTAGCTCACCTGGAGAGAGAGAGAGAGAGCGAGAGACAAGGACAACAGTCTTTAGCTCACCTGGAGAGAGAGAGAGAGAGAGAGAGCGAGAGAATAGGACAACAGTGTTTGACTCACAGGCACAGTTTGATTCCCGCTTGATGATTGTAGAGACGGATGATATTTTCCAAGCGACTCGAGTTGAGCTGATTCCCTCGCCCACCTGCCTCGAGCCTGACGCTCTCTCTCCCTCATCCTTTACAGAAATGGATAACTTTGTAGATACGCTTAAAAGCATGGATCGCCCGATCCGGCCAAGGCTTCAACGCACCCCATCCAACACTCCCTTCTCTTCACTGGCACCTATTGAAGAGGATTCACCCATCTCACCTCCTCTTCTCTCTCCTCTCTCGCCTGTTTCTGATCCAAAGACGCTCCTGAATGGCGTTTCCAGTCTTCCTCTAGACATGGGCTTCAACTGGAGTTCTCCTAAAGACATGCGCTCTCCGTTGACCATGATGAAGGAGCAACAGTCCGGAGAGCTGGCGAGTCGAGGGCTTTCTCTGCCGCTACGAGCGTCGGCGCTGAGCAGCATCGTGATGCGCGGGGGATCCCTCAGCGATCTGGCTAGTCCTGAAGAAACTCCCGGGAAAGCCCTGGTGAACGGATCCGGGTCCCGTCTGGAGAACAGCTTCTTCTTCCAGCCGACGGAGAAAGCTTCGAGTCGCTCCATCTTTCGAGCAGCTTCTCTCCCGGAGATCGGACCCGGTGTCGAGCGGATGAGCTCTGCCAATAAGGGATCCGACACGCTCCTCGGCTCCCGGTTCGAGCGCTTCTCGTTCCTCACGTCTCCGTCGAGTTCCCTCAGTGGGCTCGCCGAAACCTCTCGCATGAGCGTGGCTCCAGGCCAACAGAACTCCACCGAGGCCTTCAACCACAAGTCCACGATGGAGCTGTACCGCTCTCTTCCCTCCGAAACCCTCCTCAAGAACTCTCAGCCTATGAGTCTTCCTCAGAGTCTTCCTCAGTCTTTGAGTCTTCCTCAGAGTCTTCCTCAGTCTTTGAGTCTTCCTCAGTCTTTGAGTCTTCCTCAGTCTTTGAGTCTTCCTCGCAGCACCAGTCTTGACGGAGGCTTTCTGATGAACGACACCAGGGGTTTCCAATCCAATTCAAATCCAGAACCAGAGCGGAACTTGCCCCTCAAATACAGAGCCTTCCCTGATGCATATGTGAGTATTGCTTTGTATGCATGTGTTGGTCATTTACACTTGGCATGATGAAGTTTCTCGCTCTGAGAATCAGGGCAAGGAATCAATGAGAGTGTTGTTTTCATATTGTCACTGCTCTGTTTCTCCCGGTCCTCGTCAGAGTGTAACCTGATATTAGGCCACTCACTGCAAGTGTTGTGTAACATAGTATGCAGTTTTTTTTACCTCAAAGTCTGATGCACTAATTTTGCATTTAAAATACGTATAATAGCCGTTTAATAGCTATTAAAGTTTGTGACTACAGATTGACCATGTCATGAAATATCTTGTTGATATTATTGACATTGGTGACATGATGGGATATCAACCATCTCATGCGCTGCCTGTCCAAAAACTACAATGAATCAGTTGTGACTATAAGTGGGCAACAAATAGCATAGAACATGTCAAAGAAATGAAACCAAACTCCTTGTAATCACTGTTTACTTTGCTTACATGATGGAACATCATACATCTGGCAAGTTATTTTGGCATAAATGACATGTAATCAAATTCAAGGTTATTTTGTCTAGAAGTGGGTTACTTCAGTCAGGCTATGATTAACCCACTTCTAGACAGAATAAACTTGAACTTGGTTACGTGTCGTTAATGCCAAAATAACCATACACATATATGTATGATGTTCCATCATGTAAGGAAAGTAAACAGTGATTACAAGGTGTTTAGTTTCATTTCTTTGACATGTTATCTAATTGATGACTGACTAGTCTATTCTTGGGCTCAGGTTCGACGTCTGTTAAATATTCACTGACAGCCCAAATTTTGCCTTGTTTTAGTCTAGGCTATTAGACGTCTTTTAAATGCAAACATATGTGGCTACATCCATATGTGGTTTGAAATCCTATTCAAATCGCATTTCTGGTAATCCGTTTCAGTCTGAATGCTCTGATCGGATTTCACGTGGTTTACGTGACTTTCTCATGCCACGTAAAATGTAAACGTCAGACGTTGTTGTTATAGGAAACGTGCTGAAAGTTGCTACCGAAACAATGCTGTGTTGTTGCAAAGTGCCGAACGAGCAGAAAATGACAATATAACGGAGACACGTTTTGAATTAATATTCAGTATTCTCTATTGCAAACCCGTATTTCTACCAACACAACATCATTGCCAGAAACCAATGATATTCTGGAAAACGAAAGAGCTGCATGGACACACAAATCGGATCTGAACAGTTGCGCTACACAGTGTGGACGCCAATACTTTTAGATCAGATTCCAATTGGGTACACAAATAATCAGATTTGGACTGACAGTGCGATTGTAGAACGTAGCCTTTGTTTGTATATTGTTTACACCCTAAACCCAGTGTGCTCAACTCTGTTCCCAAATATCTTGCAGAGGTTTTTTACAACTCGTTCTTATAGACTGCTGTAAACTTGTCTGTGTCATTAGAGTCTGCAAGACTCTTGGATTGGTGCTAAACCTCAGTGAACGAAAGCCTAGAAGGGCTATAATGTCACCTCACGAGGAGGGTTTACAATAGAGGATATATTACCTCAGTGCTCATGCAAAATTCACGTTTCCTCTTGTCCTCCATAACAGACACAGAGAAGCTCTAATGCTGCTTCTCTCTACTGTACAGAGACTAATGAGTTTGCAAGTCAAATTCAAATTTTAACCGAAAGCAGCTTTATCAAAACTTCGGGGGTTTTAGACAGTATGGGAAGATGTAACCTTCAGTCATGCTCACATTAATCCCCGAGGCTTTTCTTAGATAATCATTACCTGCTAAAGATCTTTGAAAGCATGAGTGATTTTGCATACAAGGCTTTAAATGTCTCGCAGGTTTGATCGTGCAGAGAGAGTTGGTACGTGACTAGTGATGTTACTAAAGACAAGAGTTTATGATTCTGATATAGTGAGTGGTTTGACAGGCAAATGTCCGTCACTAGGGAGTAACTTCTGTTATCACACATCCACTGTAAAACACACGTCATCCCGCTCTTCTCTGTGTTGACATAGAGGTTAATGATGGCGACTTATCTGACTATTCAACTTAACATTAAAATTGAATATGCAAAACACCTTTTACAGATGCATCATATTTCCAGTCTCTAAAATAATAATAGTTTAGTGACGGAGCAAACTTTATTGTTTCCTGTCATTGTAAATAATTATTGTTGGCTGCCTTCAAATTTTGAGTTCATTGAAATTTAAAAATTTAGTTAATACAATAAAGGAGATTAGTTTAATAAATAGAAACTCAAAATATTATGTTATCTGAGCCACATTAATTATCTAAGTTGATTTGACAAAAGATTAAAAGGTGTGATAACAAATCATGGAAATATTTTTTTACAGTATATGCATAGAACGACGTCTTTATTGAAATGATTTATAGCACAAAATGAAAATTGATCTGTATAATTAGGCTGTTTTCCAATTGAATGCATTTTTGCAGTTTAGTTTTCCCATTGGAAAGACCGTCGTGTGTAATGAAGCTGAATCGTCGGGTCAGGACGGTCGTGAAACGGGTTTTCCCTGGAGCTCTTCTCCAGAGGCAGGGAACGAGGGAGAGGCTGATGGAATGTGAATCTTCATTATCTTAACGTTCACCTCGTCGTCTCTAATCAGTGCTGATAACTTTCCTAGACAGGCTCAGACACACACCCTGCTCTTATTGGCAATGACTGACTGTGTTTCTGCCAGCTGGAACACACATGGAGAAAACGGAGAAAGCGATTATGACATTCACACATGTCAGACTTATCTTCAGACATGCAATCAAAAATACTTTTCCTGCTGTAGTCTAGGAATATACAGCATGTGCGTATATGTGAGCGATAGAAGGGTCTCGTACGGCTCACATTTAAATCCAAGCCAGTATGATTTAAATATGTGTTAAATCACTACGTTATGCCGCCTCTAAAGGCTTCCTAAAAGCTCTGTTTTCAGCTGTAGTTAGCCTATATCCAGAGCTTAAAATCAAGACCAAATCATAACTAATGTAGGTACATTTTGTGAAGTTGTGCATAATTTTGCTACTAGCATAGATGGATATTTTTTTTTTATTTTTTTTTATTTAGAGATAGATAAATAGATATTTCTTTTTTAGTATTTGCATTTGTATAGATAGATAATTGATTAGATATTTTTATTTTTTAGAATTTGCATTTATATATATATATAGCCTATACATTTCTTTACTAATTTAATTTTATGTAGATAGATAAATATATTTTTTAGTATTTTTCATTTTATGTAGCCCAGATAGATAACTATTTATTTTAGTTTTTTTCTTTTTTAGATAGATTTTTAATACATTTCTTTAGTATTTTCACTTTTAGGTAGATATATTTATTTATTTAGATCTTAGATTAGATTATTGAGTCGATGTTACTGATCGACTGTAGAGATACGGACTGCGTCTCATTTCCACGATGCATATCTGATGCATATCTGCCCTTTTGGAAAATATATTTCGTCTGACAGTGAGATTGACGTATGGGTTTATAGAGATCGCTTTATAAGATTATGTAAGCCTTGTATTTGGCTTGTCATTAAGAGCGTCCCCATATGCAAACAGAGGAATCTACACTTGTGTGTAATGTTGTCTCTGCTAACCTTGCCATGCCTCACTGCGAGAGTTTTATTCATAACCTCCTACACACTTACAAACCAACAATCAGATCTGTCATGTAACAGAAACTCCTGACCTCTGGATCTCCATCTTAAACGCCAGCGTTTGGTCGATGTGTGTTTCCCTTCGTGAATGAGGATTTCAAACACGTTCAGTGAATGTTTGAGACGAGTCTGGTGACAGTAAAGCCTTTCACTTCTTCATGTGTGTGAGAGGAAACATCCAGAGTTGTGTAAAGTGCATGTTCTTCTATTGTCAAAGGTTATGTAGGAATGTAATGTTTTCTTAAAATACCTGAACCTGTTTGAATGCTGATATGACAAGCTTTACATCACCATTTTAAAGTACAAAGATGAAAAAAATGAATAAAAAGGATGTTTTGATGCATTCTGAACCTCAGGATTTCGCTGATTTTCAGTAAACAAGGCTTAATATCTTCAGTCATTTATGCTTCTCCTGTAAACGTATCTTGATTTAAGAATGTTTAGATGTTTGTAATTTATTCCTGTGATCAAAGCTGAATTATCAGCATCATTACTCCAGTCTTCAGTGTCACATGATCCTTCAGAAATCACTATAATATGATGATTTGATGATCAAGAAACATTTATGATTATTATCAGTGTTGAACACAGTTGTGCTGATTCAGATTTCTGTGGAAACTTTCATACATTTTATTTTTCAGGATTCTTTGATGAATAGAAAGTTAAAAAGAACAGCATTTATTTAAAATATAATCTTTTCTAACATTATAAATGTCACTTTTGATCAATTTAAAGTTTTCAATTAAAGTATTTCTTTAAAATAAATCTTACTGACCCAAACCTTTGACTGAAGGTGTATAAATCACAAATATTTCTATTGATATATATTCATTATTTAATTAATTAAAAATTGAAATGGTTCAGGTCTTGCTTGTTTCATAAACATAAGCGTAATACATTTACATACATAATCTTGATTTAAGAAAGTTTAGATATTTGTGCTGGAAAGCAAGACAGAAACACTGAGTAAGAAAACTTTATGCTTCATGTCTGTGTGTTTCATCTCATTGAAATGTTTATTTCCTTTTTCTTAGCTCACGAAAGAGAAGGAGCACGGCAAACTCAATCCTCGACCGGGAAAGGTGAGAAACTCCACACAAGTGTTGCTTCTTCTGTCATTAATGTTGTATTAATGAGAATATATCAGAGAGAAATTATGTTTCATTTTCCATTTTATTCTGTAAAATCCAAATTGAACGTTAAAGAAATGTTTTAGCTTTAATAAAAATGATGCACTAATATATGCTGCTGACCACAAGAGAAAAAAATTTCAACACGTATTGAAACAAAAACACACATTTGCATGAATGCACTTATAATGGAGGTCTATGGAGCGCTGCACAAAGATGAACATTAAAATACAGTGAGAAATGAAGAATATTCTGTGAACTCCTGAGGAAAGCCTGAGGCTGGGGTGTGTGTGTGTGTGTGTGTGTGTGTGTGTGTGTGTGTGTGTGTGTGTGTGTGTGTGTGTGGTGTGAAACAGCTGTTCTGACACACACATGTTTAGACAGAACGACAGAACTTTAAATGTCACGACTGACTGCAAAAGACAATCTTCTTTTCAAATGGTTTTTAACAGAAATTATGGGTTATAAATGAATGCATACATGCAAACTAGTCGCCTTTTGGCGAAATTCACCGTTTTGAAACAAAATATGTCATTTGTGTGAATCGTGTAGATCCGATTAGGCCTAGTTTTTTCCGGGATGTGAGGGTTGAGGGGTGAAATTGCAAGCACAATAAACTTCACAATAACAACTGGCTAGTTTAATATAGACATAATAATATATTTTTTATTTTATTATTTGTTTAAACCTCAATCTCATAAAAGTATTTATTACAGTTGTAATTTTGCAGTGTAAATTAATTAATTTGATTGGTAACAGCCCTTATTATTAAAACTGAATTTGATCAAATGTAAGAATTTGACATGAAATATAACTCATATATTTAGTAATGTTTAAAAGATTGTCCTTTATAAAGGTAAATATCGCCCTGGTGTAAAAATCACTTATACGCAGATTTAAGTATGTAAAAGCTGATGAGAATATTACTTCAAAATAAATGTATATTTACTTATGATGACAGACACCATTTAAAAAGTAGAAACAAAATTATGTCATTAAAAATGTATTATAAAATTATTATAAAAAATTCCTTATGTGTGATTTAAATGGAAGTAGCTTACAAATAAATAATTTTTAACCTTTAATATTAGAATGATGTACCAACTGGGGTTCCTTACGGTTTACTTTACAGCATTAGCTGAGGGATGTTTTTTCTTGTTATGTACTGTACCTGACAGGCCCAAACTTAATCAATATGGAATCAAATTGTCAATAAATTTTTGTTTTTTGTTATTTTTACTTGAAGTAAATGTAAATGAAGCATTCTGACAATAAAACTTTGCTTCAAGACATGTTAAAATCAACATGAGAATCTGAAGTTTTGCAGTGTGAGATTTTATCTCTCTTGATTGTGACTCAATAGTTTTTTTTTTTTTGTTTAGTTTTTTTGCTCTCTGGTGGGAATATTAAGCTGCAATAAGGCTTTTCCAGAAGGCATGATTGAACGTGCCACTGACATTTACATCTATTTTATTATATTTGACAACTCGTTTTGAATCTGTTTTGCTTGGCATTCCTGTGTTCTTCATCAGCAGCAAATTAAGTGATTTAGAAAAGGTCACCGAAACTGGATTATTGAGCCTATTCTTCTGTTTTCTCCTGTGACATCGACAGCATCAGTGTAACTGGTGGGAATATTAAGCTACAATAAGGCTTTTCCAGAAGGCATGATTGAACGTGCCACTGACATTTACATCTATTTTATTATATTTCACAACTCGTTTTGAATCTATTCTGGTTGGCATTCCTGTGTTCTTCATCAGCAGAGTTAGTGATTTAGAAAAGGTCACCGAAACTGGATTATGGAGCTTATTCTTCAGTTTTGCTCCTGTGACATCAACTGCATCAGTGTAATATTGCAGCCTCAAGGATCTGAGACAATAAAAGTGCTTTTCTAAAGTAGGTTGTGATTCCCCGTCAGAGAAGATCGAGCCTCGTTCTGCAGTAACATCATCTAGTGTTCAGATGTCCAATACTAAACAATGCAGTCTTTGTAGAAACCACGAGCTGTTTGTGTTCTTGCTATCAGATGTTGATCTACGACGGGCCGGGAATGAGCGGCCAGAGGATCGAAGTGCGCGGCGATGTTGCGGACGCCACACCGTGGGAGTTTACAGACACTATCTCAGTGCGAGTGATCAGAGGAGGGTGAGAGAGACACACACACACACACACACATGCTCACACACACTTACACACACACATCTGCATTCATCTCACTGCTCAAGTTCATGCTGTCAATCATTTATAAGTGTGCACTTGGTTTGGAAGATGAAGGTCGGTAAGTTTGTGAAAGAGTCTCTTCTGCTCATCAAACCTGCATTTATTTGATCAAAAATACAGTAAAACAGTGAAATATTATTCCAATGTAAATCAGCTGTTTTCTATGTGAATATATAGTAAAGTGTAATTTATTCCTGTGATCAAAGCTGAATTTTCAGCATCATTACTCCAGTCTTCAGTGTCACATGATCCTTCAGAAATCACTATAATATGATGATTTGATGCTCAAGAAACATTTATGATTATTATCAGTGTTGAACACAGTTGTGCTGATTCAGATTTCTGTGGAAACTTTCATACATTTTATTTTTCAGGATTCTTTGATAAATATAAAGTTCAAAAGAACAGCATTTAATATAATAATATATAGCGTTTTTTGGGTACTCAAAGCACTTTACATATGGATCTTTTGTAACTATACATGTTTTTACTGTCACTTTTGATCAGTTTAATGTTGCCTTTTTGAATAAAAGTATTTGTTTAAAAACAAAAAACTTTGACTGGTAGTGTATAAATCACAAATATTTCTATTGATATATATTAATTATTTAATTAATTAAAAATGTAAATGGTTCAGGTCATGCTTGTTTCATAAACATAAGCGTAATACCGCACTAATGCGTTTCAGTATGATGCAAAACATTAACTGACACGGGACAGTAAATATACAGGAGTAAATATTAATGCATAGTAAATAATGTATTGAGATGAGTAGAATCAGAAACATGCAGACTCTCTCAGCGAAACATCCCTGAAATTATCACAAATCTGCAACATTATAAATGCCTCACCAGCCGCGTTTCCATTACCCTTCAAATTGCGTAAATTGCCGCGTTGAAATTGTGAATTGAAAATACGCCCAATTCACAAAAACTCCCATTTATCACAAACAAGTTTTTACGCTCGCATGAGGAGGTTTTTCAGGCAATTCGAAAAAGAAATATTTCGCAAAACTGCAATGGAAACAGTTTTTACGCATTTACAGTCACCTGACGTAGAAGACGCGGTGTGTTTGGACAGAATACGAGACAAAGTTCTTTATTAAACTCATAAAAGACAACAGAATTACAGGAATACTAGATTATAAACCTCAGAGAAACGGAAGCAGATCTGACTGAGAAACACAGAAACTCCTCATATGAGCCGCTCTCAGTGTAATCCTTGTCATTAATGATTGGATAACACACATATTACATCTCAGTGCAGTGGCTGAGATATGTTACATAAACCTACCAACGTCCATCGCCATGATTTTTGGAATGACTGATCGCGAGAGGAAAAAATGAAGTTTTAGTCGCATAACATCGGTTAATGTAAACGGCGTCATTTCGCGTTCGTTTTTTGTTGACATTTAGAAAAAATCGCAAAAGTTTTGCGCAAATCTTTAATGGAAACGCGCATAATGTCACTTTGGATCAGTTTAATGCGGAATATAAGTAGAAGTCTTCCT
>JAPDVR010000010.1:739443-744443 GCA_026230005.1 Gila orcuttii | reverse complement strand
ACACACACACACACACATCTCTCTCTACAGCCAGACTGTGGTAACTCACACACACACACACACACACACACACATCTCTCTCTACAGCCAGACTGTGGTAACTCACACAACACACACACACACACACACACAACACACACACTCTCTCTACAGCCGACTGTGGTACACACACACACCACACACACTCTCTCTTACAGCCAGACTCACACACACACACACACACACACACACACACACCTCTCTTTACAGCCAGACTGTGGTCACTCACACACACACACACACACACACACACACACACACACACACACACACACCTCTCTTTACAGCCAGACTGTGGTCACTCACACACACACACACACACACCTCTCTCTACAGCCAGACTGTGGTCACTCACACACACACACACACACACACACACACACACACACACCTCTCTCTACAGCCAGACTGTGGTAACTCACACACACACACACACACACACACACACACAGAGAACACAGTCTCTGCTCTCTCGGCTGCCACACACACACACACACACACACACACACACACACACACACACACAGAGAGAACACAGTCTCTGCTCTCTCGGCTGCCATCTCTGCCTGTGCCGTCCTCTCTCTACAGCCAGACTGTGGTAACTCACACACACACACACACACACACACACACACACACACACACACACACACACACACACCTCTCTTTACAGCCAGACTGTGGTCACTCACACACACACACACACACACACACACATCTCTCTCTACAGCCAGACTGTGGTAACTCACACACACACACACACACACACACACACACACACACACACACACACACACACACACATCTCTCTCTACAGCCAGACTGTGGTAACTCACACACACACACACACACACACACACACCTCTCTTTACAGCCAGACTGTGGTCACTCACACACACACACACACACACACACACACATCTCTCTCTACAGCCAGACTGTGGTAACTCACACACACACACACACACACACACACACACCTCTCTTTACAGCCAGACTGTGGTCACTCACACACACACACACACACACACACACCTCTCTCTACAGCTAGACTGTGGTAACTCACACACTCACACACACACACACACACACACACACACACACACACACACTCACCTCTCTCTACAGCCAGACTGTGGTCACTCACACACACACACACACACACACACACACACACATCTCTCTCTACAGCCAGACTGTGGTAACTCACACACACACTCACACACACACACACACACACACACCTCTCTCTACAGCCAGACTGTGGTCACTCACTCACACACACACACACACACACACACACACCTCTCTTTACAGCCAGACTGTGGTCACTCTCACACACACACACACCTCTCTTTACAGCCAGACTGTGGTCACTCACACACACACACACACACACACACACACACACACACACACACACACACACACACACACACACACACACACACACACCTCTCTTTACAGCCAGACTGTGGTCACTCACACACACACACACACACACACACCTCTCTTTACAGCCAGACTGTGGTCACTCACACACACACACACACCTCTCTTTACAGCCAGACTGTGGTCACTCACACACACACACACACACACACACACACCTCTCTTTACAGCCAGACTGTGGTCACTCACACACACACACACACACACACACACCTCCCTCTACAGCCAGACTGTGGTCACACACACACACACACCTCTCTCTACAGCCAGACTGTGGTCACACACACACACACACACACACACACACACACACACACACACACCTCTCTCTACAGCCAGACTGTGGTCACTCACACACACACACACACACACACACACACACACACTCACACACACACACACACACACACACACACACACCTCTCTCTACAGCCAGACTGTGGTCACACACACACACACACACACACCTCTCTCTACAGCCAGACTGTGGTCACACACACACACACACACACACACACACCTCTCTCTACAGCCAGACTGTGGTCACTCACACACACACACACACACACACACACATCTCTCTCTACAGCCAGACTGTGGTCACTCACACACACACACACACACACACACACACACACACCTCTCTCTACAGCCAGACTGTGGTCACACACACACACACACACACACCTCTCTCTACAGCCAGACTGTGGTCACTCACACACACACACACACACACACACACACACACACACACACACACACACACCTCTCTCTACAGCCAGACTGTGGTCACTCACTCACACACACACACACACACACACACACACCTCTCTCTACAGCCAGACTGTGGTCACTCACACACACACACACACACACACCTCTCTACAGCCAGACTGTGGTCACTCACACACACACACACACACACACACACACACCTCTCTCTACAGCCAGACTGTGGTCACTCACACACACACACACACACACACACCTCTCTTTACAGCCAGACTGTGGTCACTCACACACACACACACACACACACACACACACACACCTCTCTCTACAGCCAGACTGTGGTCACTCACACACACACACACACACACACACACACACACCTCTCTCTACAGCCAGACTGTGGTCACTCACACACACACACACACACACACACACACACACACACACACACACACACACACACACACACACACACACACCTCTCTCTACAGCCAGACTGTGGTCACTCACACACACACACACACACACCTCTCTCTACAGCCAGACTGTGGTCACTCACACACACACACACACACCTCTCTACAGCCAGACTGTGGTCACTCACACACACACACACACACACACACACACACACACACACACACCTCTCTCTACAGCCAGACTGTGGTCACTCACACACACACACACACACACCTCTCTTTACAGCCAGACTGTGGTCACTCACACACACACACACACACACACACACATCTCTCTCTACAGCCAGACTGTGGTAACTCACACACACACACACACACACACACACATCTCTCTCTACAGCCAGACTGTGGTAACTCACACACACACACACACTCACACACACACACACACACACACACACACACACACACACACACACACACACACACACACACATCTCTCTCTACAGCCAGACTGTGGTCACTCACACACACACACACACACACACCTCTCTACAGCCAGACTGTGGTCACTCACACACACACACACACACACACACCTCTCTCTACAGCCAGACTGTGGTCACTCACACACACACACACACACACACACCTCTCTTTACAGCCAGACTGTGGTCACTCACACACACACACACACACACACACACACACCTCTCTCTACAGCCAGACTGTGGTCACTCACACACACACACACACACACACACACACACACACCTCTCTCTACAGCCAGACTGTGGTCACTCACACACACACACACACACACACACACACACACACACACACACACACACACACACACACACACACACACACCTCTCTCTACAGCCAGACTGTGGTCACTCACACACACACACACACACACCTCTCTCTACAGCCAGACTGTGGTCACTCACACACACACACACACACCTCTCTACAGCCAGACTGTGGTCACTCACACACACACACACACACACACACACACACACCTCTCTCTACAGCCAGACTGTGGTCACTCACACACACACACACACACACCTCTCTTTACAGCCAGACTGTGGTCACTCACACACACACACACACACACACACCTCTCTCTACAGCCAGACTGTGGTCACTCACACACACACACACACACACACACACACACACACACACACCTCTCTCTACAGCCAGACTGTGGTCACTCACACACACACACACACACACCTCTCTCTACAGCCAGACTGTGGTCACTCACACACACACACACACACACACACACACACACCTCTCTACAGCCAGACTGTGGTCACTCACACACACACACACACACACACACACCTCTCTCTACAGCCAGACTGTGGTCACTCACACACACACACACACACCTCTCTTTACAGCCAGACTGTGGTCACTCACACACACACACACACACCTCTCTTTACAGCCAGACTGTGGTCACTCACACACACACACACACACACACACACTTCTCTCTACAGCCAGACTGTGGTCACTCACACACACACACACACCTCTCTCTACAGCCAGACTGTGGTCACTCACACACACACACACACACACACCTCTCTCTACAGCCAGACTGTGGTCACTCACACACACACACACACACACACACACACACACACACACCTCTCTCTACAGCCAGACTGTGGTCACTCAGCCTGTATCTGGTTAGGGTCTTTCTCACTTTATGCTCTTTCACACAGCTCAGGTATTCTGCTGGTTTATAATCTCTTTTCAGGAGTAAATAGAGTTCCATCTTTTTTTGTAATTTAGTAGCATCTTTCCAATAGGTGATGTAATTTAGTTTTTGTAATTGTATAATTTGGTTGTGGCAGATAGTGCTGTGCTGGTCCGGCTGTAGTTTCAGCATCAGCTGTGAGAGTGCGCTCCGGTGCCGGTTCTGCTCCTGACACCGCAGGGCTTCAGCTGATATGAGCTCGGCTCACTGCACTTCAGGTGCTGGTAGAACTTCACAGCTCTTTTTTGGATAGTGATCAGTAAGGGATATTGTCCTAATTCAGCTCTGCACGAGTTGTTTGGTGTCGCTCTGTTTACTTTTAGGATGCTTTTACAAATTTGGGTATGCAGAGTTTCAATTTCCTCTTTTTCCCATTTTGAAAACTCTTGGGTTTTTAGAGGTCCCCATACCTCACTGCCGTACAGAGCAATTGGTTCAATTATTGCTTTTAGGATTTTTAGCCAGGTTTGAATTGGAATTTCATGTCGAATAGTATTTTTAATCATGTAGAAGACTCTCATCGCTTTTGCTTTCAGTTCATTCACAGCCAGATTAAAGTTCCCTGTTGAACT
>JAPDVR010000010.1:726943-731943 GCA_026230005.1 Gila orcuttii | reverse complement strand
TGTTAGCTTTAACCACTCACATGATTTAAAAAAAAATGTGACCAGCCCAAGATAAACCCAATCAACTTCATATTTTATTGTGCTATGGGTTTCTTGTAAAAAGATTACATCTAGTCTGTTTATTTTTCCTTCCTCCTTAACCATTTCTCTCTTCTGTCTATCCCTCCCACCATTCATATTTAAAGATCCCACTCTTAAACTCCCCATAGAAATAAAGAAAGACAGGGACAGACAGAGAAAAACAATATGCAGAAAGTGCAACATGATCAAGACTGACATCTCTTACTTTTTGCTAAAGCTTTTTTTCCTTTTCTAGTTTTGTTTGACTTGGAAAAGTGCCGCAACGTTTTCTCAGACCATACCGCTTCCGTTCATCCAACAAACCATCTTTTGTAATATTCCCACTGACCTAATGAATTTTTCTGTGTCAGCAAAGTAATCATCAACCTTAACCGACTGTCTAAACGTTTCATCCAGGAAATTATTGATTTCCTCCAAAGAATACAAATGTTTCTCTCTATTTGACCCATCAAATCCTTCCCCATCTGACCCATCCTGTTCCATCTCTTCATCATCACTCTCCACATGACTTCCAACATTCAGCAATGTAATCACCAAGGCTGCAACAACTAATCGATATAATCGATAATAATCGATTATGAAAATCGTTGTCAACGAATGTCATTATCGATTAGTTGCTCTGCTTACGTCACGGGGAGCATTTACTGGTGATTGGTTGAAACAGGCCTATCATGATGCGGCACACACGCACACACACACAAGGTCTCTCTCCCTGTGCCGCTCTGTCGTGCGCGCGCTACACAGTTTGGACTTTGGAGCACTCTCTTCTGTCTCGCATGCGCTCTCTTGCTTGCACGCTCTAGATTCCAGGAGTTTGAACTAATTTGCGGGCATCAGGGAGCCGCTATCAATATGCGGGAGACTCCCGGAACTTCCGGGAGACTTGGGATGTCTGTATTTTGTCTCGGGCATCAGGTTGTGCAATCATTTTGCTCGCAACATAAGTGATGGATTAAAATAGCGCTACGCAGAAATAGGCTAAATTAAAACGGTGTTTAGAAAGTGAAGCACTAAATATAAAGGCAGTTATTAACAGCAGCAGTAAAAGATTGTTTTTTAGTCACTGTAGTCAGTGGTTTTCAGCGAATGCTTGTGCACTAATGCATCATTTTCTTGTCCTTTTAATCAAGCCTGTTTGCTGCGTCTCCATTCCGTTCTCTTTTTATAGCATTTGTCTTCTATTAAGTTTTAATTGTTTTACAAACGCGATCTACTGCGGCTCTACTACGTTCACACGCTTTTTTTCAGTCTTTCTATATTTATTTTAGCAATGTATCCTTATAATTAATTGAATCTTAAATAAAAATTAAATGAATTATGTACTTTACATGTTTTTGGTTTCTATCTTCACATCTGAACATGTCTGTGTAAATTAGTTTTTAACAAAAATTATGTTAAAACAATGTTGTATATAATTTAGATTTTTTAGTTTTTCATGGTTGTCAACTTGCCATCAGCAATTATCATTAAAAACAATGCAAATATTGATATTAGTAAAACTCAATGTGTGGCTTTTGTACACTTTTACACATAAATACCATGATTAAGGGTTTTATTTAGTTGTAATAAACAAAAAATCTAATTGAAATTTTATCCGATTAATCGAAAAAATAATCGTCCGATTAATCGATTATGAAAATAATCGTTAGTTGCAGCCCTAGTAATCACTTTCTTCCCCTCAGATGCAACTAGAGCGTTGTGTGCGATAGGCAGTCTTTCACCCGTGGCTTCGACTTCTGATTAGTTCCTCTGTAATTTCTACATCCTTTGAAAGTACCAGCGCTCTCGACAGAAGATGCTCTGAAGATCCCTCATCTCCCTTACATCTCGATTTGTCTCAATATTCTCATTAACTACACTATGCATTTGTTCTCCCTGAGTAGTAGACATACTACTAGAAGCTGAAACAACTTGTCGGTCAGCTTCATGCTTTTGTTCAATGTGATTCTCTGCGCGTTCAGCTTGTTCTCTGTGGGCGAGCAAGACGCTTGTGTCCCACATCCCCACATTCACAACACTTCATGCTCCCTGAATTAGCATACTCAGTATAATATCCTCCTCCATGCTCCATCTTAAAGGATACATCCAAAGACTGTGTTGGAGAATCTAGGAACACGAACGCTTGCCTGCGGAGTGAGATTACATGTTTTAAACGCGCATCTTTACACCCCAGCGTCACCGTCTTAAAACCACTTGCAAATTTTCCAAACCTACGCAATTCTTGTTCAGTCAACTCGAAGGCGTACCCGAGACAGCTCCTCCTGTAGCGAGAGTGTAAAAGAATCATCAACAACTGGTTGACATTGTCCATTACAGTAGTCTTTTATCAAGGATAATTCAGTCTTTGTGAGTTCACGCTTCCAATTGCTGAGCATTTGATCTATGATCCTTATCGATCTGACTCCAACATGAGAGGCTAGACCTGCAGTGTCGATCAAATTTGGTCCACACAGATCAACCACATGTCCCAGTGTAACAACCGCAGCTGAACAGAACAACTGCATAACGAAGGGTCCTGTTATGTGTTCCACGTTGAAACGAATGCCATTCACCACTGGCTCCTTCAACAGCCATGACAGGGACTCGCAGCTTGCCACTCTTTTTTATGGAACATCCCCCACACAGTGAACAGTCCATGGTAAAACTTTGGAAGGTTACACAGTTTTTTAGCACTCAGGTCCATTGAAAACAAAGGCTCAGCAAGACCCAAATTCCCGCCTCGGATCAATATGGTTCTGGCTAAGGGTCTCCAGACAAGGTTTGCAGGCCCAACAAGAAATCTCTGGATGAAACGGAGTCGGAAAGCGGCGCCCCTACTGGCGAGATGAATGAGTCCCTGCCCTCCTTCCTCCTTTGGCAAAAACAGTACACTCTGTGGGACCCAGTGCAGCCGGTCCCAGAAAAAGTCCACCAACACTGCCTGTATCTTAGCCAGCAGTTGTGCAGGAGGGTCTACACATGATAGACGGTGCCACAGCATTGATGACACTAAATTGTTGATCACAAGTGTTCAACCCCTAAAAGACATGTGTGGCAAGATCCATTTCCATTTCTTGAGACGTCCTTCAACTTTTTCTAAAACATTGTCCCAATTTTTACACAGAAAATTATCATCTCCAAGATAAACACCAAGATATTTAAAGCCACCCTTGTTCCAAATTAACCCGGCAGGTAAAACAAGTTTTCTGCTTAACTCGTTACTGATTGTCACAGCTTCACTTTTTCCCCAGTTAATTTTGGCAGATGACAATACGCCAAAACCATTAATATTTTCTACAAGGGTTTCTATATCTTCCTGTTTTTTTACAATGACAACAACATCATCGGCATAAGCAGATAATTTAAAAATGGTTTCACATCCAGGAAGGTTTACACCGACAAGAGATTTTCTTAATTTGTGCAAAAGAGGCTCTATGGCTAAGGAGTACAACATGCTAGATAATGAACATCCTTGTCTGACCCCCCCTATGAACTTTAAAAGGAGCACTTAAACCACCGTTGATCTTTAAAATACTCTCAATGTCACTATACAAGACTCGAATCATGTTTACTAGGCCAGAGCTGAACCCAAACGCATCTAACGTTTGCCACAAATACTGGTGTTCGACTCTGTCAAATGCCTTTTCTTGGTCAATTGAAATCAGACAAATTTCGCAACCCAATGAATCGGAGAGGTCTAAAACGACACAAATTAAAATAATATTATCAGATATCAACCTATTGGGTATACAATAAGTCTGGTCAACATGAATGACATTCTCCATAACGTTTTTCAGTCTCATTGCCAACACCTTTGACAAAAGTTTGTAATCCGTGCAGAGCAGAGCAACCGGCCTCCAGTTCTTTATCTCTTGTAAATCCCCTTTTTTGGGGAGAAGAGTGAGGATTGCTCTCCTGCAACTCAAAGGTAAATGTCCTTTTCTTAATCTGTCTCTGAGAACAAGCAACAAGTCTTTGCCAATCACAGGCCAGAAAACTTTATAAAAATCCACAGGAAGTCCATCAATGCCTGGAGATTTACCGCTTTCTAGACTCTGCAACGCAGAATATAGTTCGTCAGCGGAGATCGGTGCATCCAACTCCATGTTAGCCTCCTCAGAAACCTTAGGTAAGCCCTCATAGAAAGACTGCGCCACCTCTGGTCTCTCTTGGAACTCACTCTTGAAGAGATTCTCATAAAAATCAACTGCAGATTTACGAATGTCCTCAGACTCTTGCAGCAATTGTCCAGTGCTGGACCGCAGAGAGTGCATAAGCCTCCTTTGTCCATTTTTTCATTCAAGGCCAAAAAAGAAATGAGAAGGTGCATCCATTTTGGCAATATTTTGATAACGTGAGCGAACCAGAGCACCTTGAGCAGAGAAACCCAACAGGTTAGATAGAGCTGACTTTTTCCTTTTCAGAACTTTAAAATGTTCTCCTTCTCTTGTTGAGTCTGCCAAATCTTGCAGCTTCTCTATTTCACTCTCCAAAGTTTTCATAGATCTAGTCATGTCCTTTGTGACATTGAGAGTATACTGTAGGCACAGCTGTTTTATATTGACCTTCCCTATGTCCCACCACTGTTGTAATGAATTGTACTCAGATTTTTCTTTTGTGTAACCACTCCAGAAATACTTAAAAGCATATTTAAAAGTGTTATCAGAAAGCAAGGATACATTAAAATGCCAATAGGCACTTTTACATTTTTACACTTTTACATTACTTTTACAAAGTCATCAACCTTAAACTTAAACACTAGATTTAACTCTTCATTTCTCTTTTTAAGAATCATGTGTACATGTCTCCTAAAAGACACAACGTGTTTGAGATGAGGCGACTTGCAGCTGATAGGAATCATCTTTATCGGAGTCACTAGTTTTCCGTGTCTGCCTAGCTCTTTTTCTAAAAGCTCATTTTTCATAAACGGGGGTATATTC
>JAPDVR010000010.1:714389-726843 GCA_026230005.1 Gila orcuttii | reverse complement strand
TCAAAAAATTAGCATATTTTGATAAAGTTCATTATTTTCCATAATGTAATGATAAAAATTAAACTTTCATATCTTTTAGACTCATTGCACACCAACTGAAATATTTCAGGTCTTTTATTGTTTTAATACTGATGATTTTGGCATACAGCTCATGAAAACCCAAAATTCCTGTCTCAAAAAATTAGCATATTTCATCCGACCAATAAAAGAAGTGTTTTTAATACAAAAAAAAAAAAGTCAACCTTCAAATAATTATGTTCAGTTATGCACTCAATACTTGGTCGGGAATCCTTTTGCAGAAATGACTGCTTCAATGCGGCGTGGCATGGAGGCAATCAGCCTGTGGCACTGCTGAGGTGTTATGGAGGCCCAGGATGCTTCGATAGCGGCCTTAAGCTCATCCAGAGTGTTGGGTCTTGCGTCTCTCAACTTTCTCTTCACAATATCCCACAGATTCTCTATGGGGTTCAGGCCAGGAGAGTTGGCAGGCCAATTGAGCACAGTAATACCATGGTCAGTAAACCATTTACCAGTGGTTTTGGCACTGTGAGCAGGTGCCTGGTCGTGCTGAAAAATGAAATCAGATGGAAGCATGAAGTGCTCCAAAATCTCCTGATAGCTAGCTGCATTGACCCTGCCTTTGATAAAACACAGTGGACCAACACCAGCAGCTGACATGGCACCCCAGACCATCACTGACTGTGGGTACTTGACACTGGACTTCAGGCATTTTGGCATTTCCTTCTCCCCAGTCTTCCTCCAGAATCTGGCACCTTGATTTCCGAATGACATGCAAAATTTGCTTTCATCCGAAAAAAGTACTTTGGACCTCTGAGCAACAGTCCAGTGCTGCTTCTCTGTAGCCCAGGTCAGGCGCTTCTGCTGCTGTTTCTGGTTCAAAAGTGGCTTGACCTGGGGAATGCGGCACCTGTAGCCCATTTCCTGCACACGCCTGTGCACGGTGGCTCTGGATGTTTCTACTCCAGACTCAGTCCACTGCTTCCGCAGGTCCACCAAGGTCTGGAATCGGTCCTTCTCCACAATCTTCCTCAGGGTCCGGTCACCTCTTCTCGTTGTGCAGCGTTTTTTGCCACACTTTTTCCTTCCCACAGACTTCCCACTGAGGTGCCTTGATACAGCACTCTGGGAACAGCCTATTTGTTCAGAAATTTCTTTCTGTGTCTTACCCTCTTGCTTGAGGGTGTCAATGATGGCCTTCTGGACAGCAGTCAGGTCGGCAGTCTTACCCATGATTGCGGTTTTGAATAATGAAACAGGCTGGGAGTTTTTAAAAGCCTCAGGAATCTTTTGCAGGTGTTTAGAGTTAATTAGTTGATTTAGATGATTAGGTTAATAGCTCGTTTAGAGAACCTTTTCATGATATGCTAATTTTTTGAGATAGGAATTTTGGGTTTTCATGAGCTGTACGCCAAAATCATCAGTATTAAAACAATAAAAGACCTGAAATATTTCAGTTGGTGTGCAATGAATCTAAAATATATGAAAGTTTAATTTTTATCATTACATTATGTAAAATAATGAACTTTATCACAATATGCTAATTGTTTGAGAAGGACCTGTACTCTTTACAGGTGTTGTGTCCTACTTTAGGAGCATTGTTTGTTGTGAATCATCTTCTCAATACCATTTTTTCTAGGGATCCACCGATATTAACATTTTGGCCAATACCGATAACCGATAATTCTTTATATTTGAAAGCCGATAACCGATATTTTGGCTGATACATCTAAATCCAAATTTTTATATAATTTTTGAGAGCCTAATATCAAAAACAAAAGTTTCGCCATTAAAAGCCATGTCCCAAGCACACAATTATATATTTTATCTCATTATAATTTTATGTAGCCTTTATGACAATGTTTCACTTAAACGTATTTTCCTTTTTTTGATGATTCCAATCATATTTCAAGCAATAAACCATTGTGTTGAACAGTGTGCATCTGAAGCGTCTCAGCTGAAGGAAATTATCCAAATTTTCTTATTGGGCCAATAAAGATAACATTAAAAATTAACATATATCGGCCGATACCGATATGGTGGCCGATATATCGTGCATCCCAAATTTTTTTCTTCTACACTTTCACCGTGTCCTGTATGTTTCTCGTCCCTCAGACTGAAGGCATGTGGTGGGGAACGCTGGGATCGGTTCGGCCCTTCCCGAATTTCCGTCCTGAGAGAGATGTTACCATCCTTCACGCTGCTCTGGAGAAGAAAGGTTAATTTATAGGAATGACTATTGTGGTAGTAATTGTCCGACTGCTAGTATGCTGTCATATTTAAATATTTTAATTTCAAACTACCATATCTTTTTGTTTAAGATGTGAGCACCATTGTGAGAATAATAACCAATCGCAGTAATGCTCAGAGACAATCTCTGGCACGCGTCTACAAGGACGTCTCACAAATGGTAAGCAAGAAACTAATTTATCTCCAAATCACCAAAAACTAGTTTATGTGCTTTATAGTGGCCAAATAGTATAATAAGAGACTAAGTAATATAATACATCATAGTGAACAAATGGTCACTGGTGGTTGTCCTTCAGGCATGCATCAGTGCCTTGAATTTGATTCGAGTGGAAATTGGCCACCAGTCTAGGTTTATGAGGAGAAGAGTGACGTGTGTCTCTTTGTCTCGATAAACACACTCTTGCTGCAGCATCTGGATCAGTTGCAGAGGTTTGGCAGTGATGCTGGAAGGAGAGCATTACAATAGTCCAGTCTGGATAGAACAAGTGCTCGGATAAGGAGTTGTGTAGCTCCGATAGGAAGGGTCTGATCCTCCTGCTGGACCAGGCAGTTCTAGCAATGTGGTCTGTGAAGTTCAACTGATCATCAATCACAACTCCGAGGTTCCTGGCTGACCTTGATGGAGTTATGGATGATGAAACTTGTTGTGGTGTAGAGTTGGGTTGGCCGAGGCCACAAGCAGTTCGTCTTCACAAGGTTTAGTTGAAGGTGATGGTCCTTCATCCAGCAAGAAATATCTGTCAGGCTGAGATGCGAGCAGCTCCCCTCAGATCATCAGGCTGAAATGAGCGATAGAGTTGTGTGTCATCAGTGTAGCAGTGATTGGAAAAGCCATGTTTCTGAGAGACATTTCCTAGTGATGACATGTAGTTGGAGAAGAGAAGCTGTCCCGGCACTGAGCCCTGGGGCACTCCAGTAGTTAGATGATAACAGTGATGGGAAAAAGCATGTTTCTGAGTGACATATTCTAGTGATGACATGTAGGTGTAGAAGAGAAGCAGTCCCAGCACTGAGCCCTGAGGCACTCCAGTAGCTAGATGATAACAGTGATGGGAAAAAGCATGTTTCTGAATGACAGACACTAGTGATTACATGTAGATGGAGAAGAGAAGTGATCCCAGCACTGAGCCCTGAGGCACTCCAGTAGCTAGATGATAACAGTGATGGGAAAAAACATGTTTCTGAATGACAGACACTAGTGATTACATGTAGATGGAGAAGAGAAGTGATCCCAGCACTGAGCCCTGAGGCACTCCAGTAGTTAGATGATAACAGTGATGGGAAAAAGCATGTTTCTGAATGACAGATCCCTAGTGATTACATGTAGATGGAGAAGAGAAGTGGTCCCAGCACTGAGCCCTGAGGCACTCCAGTAGCTAGATGATGGGTCTTAGACACCTCACCCCTCCACGACATCCTGAAGGACCTACTGAGAGGGAAGCCCTGAACCAGTACAGTGGAGTGACCAGTTGTGGCGAGCAGGACGAGGCTGAGGGATGTGAGAGAACGGCGCGAGGCCGGACGTTCAGTGATGATGAACGTCATCTGTGAGACGCACCGGTCTTGCATCTCTCACGGAGGAGCGGAAGCATAAAAGGAGGAGTGACGACGCTGAAGATCTAGAGAGGAACAGGCCTGATTTTATGTTGTGTTTTGTTTCTGTTTTGTGTGGCCAGCAGTCATCCGTGAGGGGCTGCTGGCTTATACTTTTGTTTTTGTATTTGTTTTATTTTAGTAGTAAAAATTGTTGAATGTTCACCGGTTCCCGCCTACTTCATCCCTGAATCTTAAACCCCGTTAGACCAATGTATGGTCAGGGAAGCAGTAGCGTGTGTAAATAAGGTCAAATTGATTTCCTGATCTGTGAGTAGTCGCAGTAGACACTTGCTTGAGGTCAAATGAGGCGAGCAGAGTGTGAAAATCAGCAGCCTGAGGCTTTTTTAGATGGATGTTAATGTTGAAGTCTCCAAGGACTACAAGAGGAGTACCATTCTCATGGAAGGATGAGAGTAGCACATCCAACTCCTCCAAGAAAGTGCCTAGCTGACCTGGAGGATGATAAACAACTACAAAATGGATTTTAAAAGGACTGATGATAGTAATTGCTTCGGTATGTCTTGGGATGAGGATATGGTTTAGGTTTAGGGAACAGAAAATATTATTAACTCTGTGTAAAATCAATTGAAGTAAATGGATAATCCCCATAAAGACTATTCGAAATTCATATCACGAGGAGTAGGCAAAATGTGTGTGTGTGTGTGTGTGTGTGTGTGTGTGTGTTACAGGAACTGCAGGCAAGTCTGAAGAAGGTTCTTTCCAGGGATCTGCAGTCTCTGATACTCAGTCTGATGATGATCCCGGAGCAGTTTGATGCCCATCGCTTGCGCAAAGCCATGGAGGTTTAACATTAATAGTGCCAGTCTGTGTGTGTGTGTGTGTGTGTGTGTGTGTGTGTGTGTGTGTGTGCAGGCCTCAGTGGTTCAGGGTGTGATCGTTCGAGGTGTGTGTGTGTGTGTGTGTGTGTGTGTGTGTGTGTGTGTGTGTGTGTGTGTGTGTGTGTGTGTGTGTGTGTGTGTGTGTGTGTTTGATCGCTATACATTAACTACAGATCCACATCCATTCAGACTGTGTGTGTGTGTGTGTGTTTGATCGCTATACATTAACTACAGATCCACATCCATTCAGACTGTGTGTGTGTGTTTGTGTGTGTGTGTGTGTGTGTGTGTGTGTGTGTGTGTGTGTGTGTGTGTGTGTGTGTGTGTGTGTGTGTGTTTGATCGCTATACATTAACTACAGATCCACATCCATTCAGACTGTGTGTGTGTGTGTGTGTGTGTATGTGTGTGTGTGTATGGTGTGTGTGTGTGTGTGTGTGTGTGTGTGTGTGTGTGTGTGTGTGTGTGTGTGTTTGATCGCTATACATTAACTACAGATCCACATCCATTCAGACTGTGTGTGTGTGTGTGTGTGTGTGTGTGTGTGTGTGTGTGTGTGTGTGTGTGTGTGTGTGTGTGTGTGTGTGTGTGTGTTTGATCGCTATTCATTAACTACAGATCCACATCCATTCAGACTGTGTGTGTGTGTGTGTGTGTGTGTGTGTGTGTGTGTGTGTGTGTGTGTGTGTGTGTGTGTGTGTGTTTAGGGTGCTGGTACAGATGAAGAAACTCTTTTAGAGGTTTTGTGCACCAGGACGCCACAGCAGCTCTCCGACATCAAGACTACATACAGTCAAGGTGCTTTAAGAAAAATCTACAAAAATGTAATTAATGCTATTAAAAGCTTTGGTGTTTTACACAGTCAAACCACAAAAATGCTTTGAATGGGATTGACATTTTAAGAAAACTGATAATTCAGTCATTTTTAAATATATTTCTATGAGGTAATACACTTTCCATTCAAAATATTGGGATCAGTTAGATTTTTTTTTAATTTCTTCTGCTCACCAAGGCTTCATTTATTTGAACGAAAATACAGTAAAAACAGTGAAATATTATTCCAATGTAAATCAGCTGTTTTCTATGTGAATATATAGTAAAGTGTAATTTATTCCTGTGATCAAAGCTGAATTTTCAGCATCATTACTCCAGTCTTCAGTGTCACATGATCCTTCAGAAATCACTATAATATGATGATTTGATGCTCAAGAAACATTTATGATTATACATTTTATTTTTCAGGATTATTTGATTAATAGAAAGTTCAAAAGATCAGCATTTATTTTAAAGTAGAGTCTTTTGTAACATTGTTTTTACTGCCACTTTTGTTCAATTTAATGCATCCTTTCTAAATAAAGGTATTAATTAGTTTTAAAAATAAATCTTACTGACCACAAACCTCTAATTTAGTAGTGCATTTATTATATTATCACTAAAACATTCCATTCAATATAGTTTAATATACTAATATAATAATATTCTTATTATTAAGAACACAAACTGATAATTGCATAGCTTTTTTGTTAGTCTGAGTTTGAATGTTTCGTCATTGTGACTTTAACAGAGTTTAAGCGGGATTTGGAGAAAGACTTGATCAGTGAATCCAGTGGAGATTTTTCCAAGCTCATTGTGGCGTTGTTGAAGGTGAGACGAGTGATTCACACTGTTAAACATTTACAACAAAACCAATTTTATTGCATAGATCAATCATCACTATATCAATATCCCGTTTTATGATCTGTGTAAGTAATGATGTTCACTGTCTCCTTTATCAGAAAGAGAATGGACCAGGAGTTATTGACCAGGACACAGCAGTGAGTCCATATAGATCCATCACAGTTTCCTCAGTTTGGGCTGAAATGTTCCTTTATCAGCTTCATGAAGCTGATAAAGGTTTAAAGGGATAGTTCACCCAGAAATTAAAATTCTGTCAGTATTTACTCTCCCTCATGTTGTTCCAACCCCGTAAGACCTTCGTTCATCTTCAGAACACAAATTAAGATATTTTTGATTAAATCTGAGAGCTGGATCACTCCTCCATAGGCTTCTATGTAATTGAAACTTGCCGGCCCAGAAAGTCAGTAAAGACAATGTTTAAAATAGTCCAATTGACTACAGAGGCTCAACCATAGGTTTCTCAAGCGACGAGAATACTTTTTGTGCGCAAAAAAAAACAAAATAACGACTTTATACAACTATTAATTTTCTTCTGTGTGGGCCTCGAGTGAGTTCACGTAGTGTAACAGCGCAGCGCTTCTGGGTCGTACGTCAGAACGTTACCTCACTATTGGCCAGCATCACACACATGACTGTCGTCGGCCTATAGTGAGCCTACATTCTGACGTACGACCCAGAAGTGCTGCGCTGTTACACTACGTGAACTCACTCATTCTCGTCGCTTGATAAACTTAAGATTGAGCCACTGTAGTCACTTGGACTATTTTAAACATTGTCTTTACTGACTTTCTGGGCCGGCAAGTTTCAATTACATAGAAGCCTATGGAGGAGTGATCCAGCTCTCAGATTTAATCAAAAATATCTTAATTTGTGTTTCCGAAGATGAACGAAAGTCTTACGGGGTTGAACAACATGAGGGAGAGTAATTACTGACAGAATTTTCATTTTTGGGTGAACTAACCGTTTAACTATCAAACCTGTGATGTTGACATTGCTTTGTTTGATCCGCTTCACTGCATCTGATGACCTTTAGATGACCTTTAGATGACCTCTAGATGACCTTTAGATGACCTTTAGATGACGTCTAGATGACCTCAGAGACAGGATTCAGACTGTTGAATTTTCAGCTCAGTTCACAGGGTGACCGATATCAGTTTTCTAGAAAAACAGGATTATTCTTCTGACTCCACTGACAGATATTTGTTCTTGTTTTAAGCACAAACTCACTTTTCACATTTTCATGATTTTTGTGTGTTTCTCCAGTAAATGTATCTTGATTTACGAATGTTTATATATTTGTGCTGGACAACAAGACAGGAACACTGAGGAAGAGCATCAGTATATTACTGTATGTTGTTTTACAGACTTTATCTGAGGAGCTGAAAAACAAGAAACCTTCAGCTGATGTTTGGATCCAAATCCTCACCACGAGACGCCCGGATCATCTCAGAATCGGTGCGTTTCGAGTGTGTGTGTGTGTGTGTCTGTGTGTGTTTCTGGTCTAGCTGTGGAAAATGTCTCCAGAAGAAGATAAATCTGGAAAACCGTTGTTTTTGTTTTGGTTTCAATCTTTTTTGGGAAATCACTTCTCAGAGATCTTTGATGCCAGAAATATTAGATTTTATTTTACAACAAAGCCGAGCGACTCCTGCAGAAAGTCGCTCTCGATCGTTGCTCACAGAAGCCCCTTTCACACAGCGCATTGATCCCGGGAAATTGCCGGGAAATTGCCAGAACACCTTCTGTGTGAACGCAAACACGACCCGGGATTGATGCCGGGTTGGGGATCTAGTAACATTGCCGGGATCAGTCCCGGAACGCGCGCTGTGTGAACAAAAGCCAGAACCAATGCCGTGTAATGATGACGCTGAAGTGAAGTGAAAGCAGTGAAACGGTACGGTATGCGCTAGTTTATGATCGAATCAGAGAAAAAAATGCACAAGCGTGGTTTCTCCAGAGAGAGGAATCGCAGCTCATAAGCAAAATATAGACGCTGATGAGACATTACATGTCACATAGATGTCACGTGTCTTTACGGGATTTTTTCGGGTTGTGTGTGAACGCACTCTCTGATTCCGGAAAATCACTGGCAGTGTGAATGAACCAAAATCAAACGAACCCGGGTCAAATCCCGGGTCACTTTATCCGTGTATTTTCCGTAATCTCTGTGTGAAAGGGGCTATATATACATACACTATTCTGTACTCAACTCCCTGCCAATTCTTTCTCAATTATTGTTTTATAGGCAATACATTAAAAAAAATCATTGCTGTGCTTCCTCGACACAGTGATAAACAAAAACTCTGTGATTCACTTCCTCGACACAACAGAGTGATCTAGGCCTTACCCGAGCAGACCTTCTGCACCTCAACTTTACTAACTTCATCTGTGCGCATGCAATTTACTTATCATCCATAAAAGGCCCTCTTGATAAGCAAACACAGAACAATAACTGATATCCTTATCAGTAAATACAAATCCTTCCGTACATACGATAAAACCCTTAGCGCCAAATCAGCAACCCCAATATTCCTACAATCCACATCGGTTTATATAAACACTGGCAAACACTACCGGGAGCTCCGCCGCGCTATTACTAATCACTTGATATCTTCAAGGCATTGTTATTAGAAATCACACTGCATGCAATCATTTCTGGAATCAGAGACCCCTTTTCAATGTTTTTTATTTTTTTTAAGTGTCTCACCGTAACGGGCAAATGTCCGGGCGAACAACACAAACTTTAAGCAAAAACTGCTTATCTTCTGTGGCCACTTGTTTGTGTCACTCGGCCGCGGCTCGTCACCAGCTCCTGAACCAGTCCCATCTGGGGTGCCGACTGTGGTGGTTTCAATCTTTTTGGGAAATCACTTCTCAGAGATCTTTGATGCCACAAATATTAGACTTTATTTTACAACAAAGCCGAGCGTATCCTGCAGAAAGTTGCTCTCGATCGTTGCCCATGCAGCTTCACATATACACATACATCCTTTTCCATGTATGCGAGTTTAATGCGAGTGTGTGTATCTGTGTTCAGTGCTGGAAGAGCTGGAGTTTGAGAGAGGACAGACATTGGAAGACGCTGTAGACGGACATTTTAAAGGACTTCAGTCTGGAGATCTGAGGAAAGGCCTGAAGACACTCGGTAAAACCACTTTACGTGTGCATTCATGTGGAATAAGCAGGGTTGTGGACTCGAGTCGCATGACTTGGACTTGACTTGGACTCGAGTCCCAAATTTGATGACTTGCGACTCGACTTGACATAATCAAAGATGACTTGCGACTCGACTTAGACTTGGACAACAATGACTCGCGACTTGACTCGGACTTGAGCCCTGTGACTTGGAAAGACTTGATCTACCTTCTAAAACCACAGATCAGAGTTGTAATAATCACTGTAGTATAGCACTGTATCATTGACGCATGATCACAGCGCTGATTAGCGCTGCTTTCGCACGTTTGGCACTGAGCCAGAGAGCGCGTGATAGAGTGCGTTCAGCAGCGCTTGTCAGTTGTCATTTATCACACGTTCAGACAGTTTTCAACCAAATAATGTTTTCTTCTTTTCTTTTTCAGGCATTTAAATACACAAGTAGGCTACTAGCGAATCATTTATAATTTGAGAACAGGGTTTCCGCGGGGTCTTAAAAAGTCTAAAATTCTGGACATTAAATTTAAGGCCTTAAAAAGTCTTAAAAACGGCCAGATTTTCATCCTAGGTCTTAAATTTAATTTAGTCAGGTCTAAAAAAGTGTTTACCCTCGTTCATTTCCAGAAACGCTGGCCGCATAAAGTTATTACAAAGTAGCAAAAAAGTATCGAGTTGTAGCCTAAAAGCGGAGCTCTAGAGCAGGGGTCTCCAACACGTAGCTCGCGTGCTCCAGTAGCTCGTGGCTTGATATGAGCTAGCTCGCCAGAGGCCGTTCACATATCGCGTCTTTTCCGCGCTCAAGTTTGTTCAAGTGTAGGCGCGCGGCAAGCACGCTCATAATTGAAGCGACGCGTTAATTTTTTTACCAGGCGCAACGAGATGGAAAAAATCTAAACTTTTCAGAATATGCCGCAAATGCAAGCACCGCGGGTCATGTGACAGGAACCAACCAATCACACCTTTCCATAACAACATTGAAAGCTCCGTCAACATGAAGGATGGGGGGTTCACCCAAACACTACTAATAAATATAAGCTAATGTGTAAATGTCAGTAATTTATCTTTTTGACTCATTCTTTTTTATAAAAAAATATTTAAAGGCTGAAATATGAGGTTTATCTTTGTGTAAAACCTTTTTTGTCAAAACTTTATTTGAACTTGTACATGTTAGTAGATGACATGTTGCAAGACACTCTTTTAAAATCTAGCCATGATTTTTAATGGTATTTTAATGTTTATGTAAACAAAAAGTGCATATTGATGCTAATCAATTTATTTGCTGTTTTTCGACTTAAAACTAGTTGAATTGACTTCATTCTGTAGTATTAGTACTTTTTGAACAGGATTCTGTGATAACCTTGATAATTTTGGTCACTTTAATCATCTCATCATTTCCTCTCTAGTTATGATCAACTATGATCAACTAAAATCAACAATAATTGTGTTTTGACAGTATAATATGCAAAAAGTACAATTTTATATTAAAAAAATCTACCTCTCCTTCTCTCTCACACACACACAGATAGATAGATAGATAGATAGATAGATAGATAGATAGATAGATAGATAGATAGATAGATAGATAGATAGATAGATAGATAGATAGATAGATACTCTAATGATCCCGAGGTATCTATCTAACTTGGATAATGCGTCGTGTAGGTCTTAAATTTCAATCTTAATGGTCTTAAAATGTCTTAAAAAGGTCTTAAATTTGACTTACTGAAACCTGCAGAAACCCTGGAGAAAAAGCAAACAAACTGATGTCTAAGTTAGCGGAAATAAATAGGCTACTAAACCTTTCAAATATAATTTTGAGACATGTTTTTTTTTTTCCCACAACAAACGCACATTTTAGCCTATAGGTAACTATAAAGTCTTCTCCTTGTTCACCAGCCACTCACTTTCATGTCTTTCGGGAGAAATGGATGGATTTAGGTTTTGTAGGCTAAATGACAGGCACGTAGCCCCAAAAAGTGTCACGTGACGCTTGATACGTCGCCGTGGAAATAGGAATGTTCTACTGTCGCGTTAACAAAATAATTTAACCAGGGACTCAATATTTTAAACTTAATGTGTAGCAAATCACGATTAATTTTCCCAATGAACAGTTACTTTTATTTTTAAATCTGCATTGCCACATCCTCTCTCACACACATACAAAATGTGTAGCAGTTATTTCTATTAAATAATTTTGCCTTTGTTACTGGGTTACCAGTCAAATATTTTTTTTCACCTTTTCCTTTTTTTGTCACACGTAAGAAAAATCCCTAAATTGAACTGAGATAGATGAGTGCCCTTAGTGAAAATTTTATCGCAATAAATATGAAATTAAACAAGTCATGAACATATTTTAAAAGCCTTCCTGATATAAATTATATACATTTAATTTTTCTATAGTAATTAACACTGAGACACTAATTTGTGCAAAAAGCACTAATGACTTGTTTAAGACTTGAAGCTTAAACTCGAGGACTTGCAACTTGACTTGGACTTGAATGCAAAGACTCGAGACTTACTTGTGACTTGCAAAACAATGACTTGGTCCCACCTCTGGGAATAAGCATAAACCATCATGCAATTTATCACTTTCTTCTCTCATCAGTGCGATCTTTACAGAACCAGCCTCTGTTCTTGGCTCAACGGATCCAAACTATGAAAGTAAGCTTTTTATTTCCGAAATATCTTTATAATGTCATTTCAAACTCCGTTGGGCTGATGCTGTTGCCAGGTTTGTATGTGTGTGTGATCAGGTTTTGTCAACATTGAGTGCAACAAATATCCCAATAAAAACAGTGAAACCTAAAATCGCTTAATAAAACACAGAAAGGTTTTCGTGAGGATAGAAAATATAATTCTCTCAATATAAAGACGGACCCGCACCAGAAGACTGCTAAACTACAGCCAATAATACATCAACA
>JAPDVR010000010.1:674389-711889 GCA_026230005.1 Gila orcuttii | reverse complement strand
GATGCGTCTCAAGCCATTATACGGCTGGAACCGCAAATACGGTTTGAACATTGGTTGTTGGTCGTAGAGCGAGACACCGCTTCACTGCTGTTCACCCTGCGATCGACTGCTTTTGTCAGCCTCGTTGCCCACTGTGAGTTTGTTTGTTTTCCCGTCTATCGTGCGTCTACATTACACCCATACCACTACAAAGACAGTTTTTACCCAAGACTTGAGTCATAAATTAGTATAAATATTAATAGCATCACTGGTTGCATCATTGCTAACTTACTGTCCATCTGTTAAAATGGCGAATATATCAGGTGTATGTTATCTACCTTTTGGTGCAGATGAGAACAAATCTGAATTGCTCGCGGTGCAGTCTGAATTAGAAGCTGTAGAAAAGCAGATCCGTGACCTTCTAGAGAGACAAGCTGAGCTGAGAGACCGGCGTTTAGCTCTTGAAACATCACGCGCACGGATCCACACGGATCAGTGATTAACGTTAGTAATCCGCTGACGCTGACCTCGTCTACTCCGTGCGTTTCTCAGCATTGGTCCCGAGCGTCCAGGTCACGATCAGCCATGATTTCATTCACTCCGGCTCCAACACACCACCACGAAGCCTGGGTGGTTCCGCGGAAGCCGCGAGCCAGGACAAGAATCTTTTCGCCCCTTCCGGTTTTCGAGATCTCCGCTCAGAACCGCTTCTCCCCTCTTCGCGAAACGGAACGCGATGCTGTGATCATCGGCGATTCCACCGTCCGACACGTCCACGCTACGTTAGGTAAAAGTAAGGTGCACAATCACTGCTTTCCTGGTGCTCGTGTTCTCGATATCACTGCGCGGGTAACTGAGATCTTGAACGGTGACGAGCGCGTCGGAGCTGTTGTGCTGCACGGGGGAGCTAACGACATTAGGCTGCGACAGACGGAGGTTCTGAAGAAAGACTTCAGGAGCCTTATCGATACGGTACGCAGCACATCGCCTGAAACATCGATTATTGTGTCTGGACCGCTTCCTACTTACCGACGAGGGCATGAAAAGTTCAGTAGATTATTCGCGCTAAATGAATGGTTATTGTCATGGTGCAATGAGCAGAAACTGATTTTTGTAAATAATTGGAATCTGTTTTGGGAGCGACCAAGGCTCTTCCGCGCTGATGGCTTACACCCAAGTAGAATCGGGGCAGATCTTCTGTCGGATAACATCTCCAAGATGTTAAATACCATTTGACTAGTAACCAAAAATCCAAATCACAGTCTCTACTGCACCAATTTAATTGATATTAATACTAGTGTAGAACATTGCATAGAAACTGTGTCTATTCCTTGTTTACTAAGATCAAATAATAAATCTATTGCGGGATCTAGAAAAAATCTAATTGTTATTAAAACAAAAAATCTCGCTATTAGTGAACAAAAACAATTTCTAAAGCTAGGTCTTCTAAACATTAGATCGCTCACACCTAAGGCGGTTATTGTAAATGAAATGGTCACAGATAATAATTTCGATGTTCTGTGCCTTACTGAAACCTGGCTTAAACCAAATGATTATTTCGGTCTAAATGAGTCTACTCCGCCAGGATACTGTTATAAGCATGAGCCCCGTCTGATCGGTCGTGGCGGCGGTGTTGCAACAATCTACAGAGATATCCTTAATGTTACTCAGAAAACTCGTCATAGGTTTAATTCGTTTGAAGTGCTTGTCCTAAATTTTACTCTCTTAGATGTAAGAAAAAAATCCCTATTATCTCTAGCATTGGCTACCGTATATAGACCTCCAGGGCCTTACGCCAATTTCCTAAAAGAGTTTGCTGACTTTCTATCAGATCTTTTGGTCAACGTCGATAAAGCATTAATTGTTGGAGATTTTAACATACACGTAGATAATTTAAATGATGCGTTAGGGGCTGCGTTTACAGATTTATTAAACTCCTTCGTGGTCAAGCAAAACGTCACCGGACCAACTCATCGTCTTAATCATACACTCGATTTAATTATATCATATGGAACCGATCCAACCGATATAGATATCATTCCACAAAGTGATGATGTCACTGACCATTACATGGTAACTTGCATATTACGCACTGCTGTAAAATGTCATGCTGCGCCACGTTATCGACCAGGTAGAACAATTCGTCCATCCACCATAGATCATTTCTCAAATAGCTTATCTGATCTGTCTCAGTTGCTGCCTGAACCCAAACAAACAGATGAACTAGACGAACTAACTAGCACTATGAGCACCATTCTCTCTAGAACATTGGATATTGTTGCACCCATTAGATTAAAAAAGGTCAGAGAAAAAAGTATAGCACCATGGTACAATAATACTACGTATGTTTTAAAGAGAGAAACCCGTAATTTAGAGTGTAAATGGAAAAAAACTAATTTAGAGGTCTTTAGAATCGCGTGGAAAGACAGTATGTCACTTTATAAAAAGGCACTTAAAACGGCCAGGGCTGAGCACCTCAGCAAATTAATATGAAAACAACCGAAATAATCCAAGGTTTTTATTTAATACCGTGGCTAGACTAACAAATAAACAGATGTCGTCTGAACAAAATAACTCGTTACAGTTTAGTAGTAATGATTTCATGAACTTCTTCACCGAGAAAATTGAAAGCATCAGAATCAAAATCGTAAACGTTCGATCTTTGCTCGCGCCTTATAATTCGGCCGCAATTATCACCCGGCAAGAACAATTACAATGCTTTACAACCATAGAACAAAAAGAGTTAAATAAACTTATCACTTCATCTAAAACAACAACATGTTTATTAGATCCTATACCAACTGGACTACTGAAAGAAGTGTTACCTATAGTGGAAGAGCCTCTTCTCAATATTATTAACTCATCTTTATCTTTAGGTCATGTTCCAAGAACGTTCAAGCTGGCAGTTATAAAACCTCTTATTAAGAAACCACAATTAGATCCAAATAACCTAGCAAATTACAGACCTATTTCGAATCTTCCATTTATGTCAAAAATATTAGAAAAAGTTGTGTCCGCTCAACTCGGCTCTTTCTTGCAAGAAAACGACATCTATGAAAAGTTTCAGTCTGGATTCAGGCCACATCATAGCACTGAAACTGCGCTTGTTACAATCACAAATGATTTACTTTTAGCTTCGGACCAAGGCTGTATCTCAGTACTAGTTTTACTTGATCTTAGTGCTGCGTTCGATACTATAGATCAGGCATGGGCAACTCCCGTCCTCGAGGGCCACTGTCCTGCAGAGTTTAGCTCCAGCCCTGACAAAAATTATTTTTTAGTAATCCTGAAAACATTGATTAGCTCAGGTGTGTTTAATTAGGGTTGGAGCTAAACTCTGCAGGACAGTGGCCCTCGAGGACCGGAGTTGCCCATTCCTGCTATAGATCACACAATACTCTTAGATCGACTACAAAATTACACTGGTGTTCAAGGACAAGCATTAAGCTGGTTCAGGTCATACTTATCTGACCGCTACCATTTCGTCTACTTAAATGGAGAAAAATCGATTATAACTTCGGCAAACTATGGAGTGCCGCAGGGATCTGTGTTAGGCCCTTTATTATTCTCAATATATATACTGCCACTTGGTAATATTCTAAGGAAACATGGAATTAGTTTCCATTGTTATGCTGATGACACTCAAATATATATTTCATCACGGCCAGATGAATACGCTAAATTATCCAAATTGACAGATTGTGTTAAAGATATAAAAGATTGGATGACGCGTAATTTTCTTTTATTAAATCCAGACAAGACAGAGGTAATACTTATCGGTTCTAAAAACCGTCCACAAAACCTTTCACAGCACGACTTTAACATAGTAGGATGCCCTGTTACTTTATCCGCTACAGTAAAAGACCTGGGTGTTACATTAGACTGCAACCTGTCTTTTGAAAAGCATATTTCATATGTTACAAAAACTGCCTTTTTCCATCTTAGAAACATTGCTAAACTACGTAATATGCTATCAGTCTCTGATGCAGAAAAGTTAGTTCATGCATTCATGACCTCGAGACTAGATTACTGTAATGCTTTATTAGCTGGTTGTCCTGCAACTTCAATAAACAAGCTACAGTTAGTCCAAAATGCAGCCGCTAGAGTTCTTACTAGATCAAGAAAATATGATCATATAACACCGATTTTATCATCACTTTATTGGTTACCTATAAAGTTCCGTATTAAATACAAGGTATTGCTTTTGACTTATAAAGCTCTAAATGGTTTAGCTCCAGTCTATTTAACGGATCTTCTATCGCCTTACAATCCATCGCGCTCTTTAAGATCACTAAATTCGAGGCTTCTGGTCATTCCTAGGATATCCAGATCCACCAAAGGAGGCAGAGCATTTTCACATTTAGCTCCGGAGCTCTGGAATAGCCTTCCTGATATTGTTCGTAGCTCAGACTCGCTCTCCCAGTTTAAAACTAGACTGAAGACGCATCTATTTAGCCAGGCATTCATATAAATTTTTTATCTTACAGTTACTGTAAATTCGGCCTCTAGTTCATAAACGCCAGAGGAGAACTGGCCCCCGACTGAGCCTGGGTTCTCCCAAGGTTTTTTTTTTCTCCATTGGGTCATCTGATGGGGTGTTAGGACACCATTAGGTCACTGGATGGAGTTTTTCGGTTCCTTGCCACTGTTGCCTTTGGCTTGCTCAGTTGGGGATATTCAAATTAATTAACCAATCATACCATTGATCAGCTCTACCAAACTTGGATGTCCTTTTTCCAGTAATAAACAAACATTGTTAAGTTGTTTTGATTGATACTGTGAAGCAGCTTTGATACAATCTGTATTGTGAAAAGCGCTACATAAATATATTTGACTTGACTTGACTCTTATGTTGTAAAAAGTTGAAATTATGAGATAAAAAGTTATAACAGACAAATTTATGAAAATAAGTTAAAATTATAACTTAACTTTTATATTAAAAGTTAAGATTATGACAAAAAGTCAACATTGACAAAAAGTAAAGATTATGACATACTAAATCATAATTATGTCATAAAATGTCGCAATTACGATATAAAAAGTTGAGATTTTGACAAAGTCGCAATTGACATAAAAAGTAAATTATGACATACTAAGTCATAATAAATATGACACAAAAAGTAAAAAATGATGACATACTAACTCAAAATTGTGACATAAGTCATAATTATGACATACCAATTCTAGACTTAGTATGTCATAATTTCAACATTTATCTCAAAATGATATGCTAGATTTAGATTTGTTTTCTTATGTGGCCATACTTATAAAACTGTGAAGTGATTTAAATCAATAAGATAAAGACCAACTCTGATCAGTAAAAGCCCCAAAAACCCGGAATATTTCAATACCTGAAATTTTAGACATTGTTTATTTATAATGTAAGCATGTACACAGTATTTACCCAACACTAAAAGGCCTTTAGCTGTCTTTAGATATACACGATTTTAATCACAACAAACTTGATCATCATATATTTTGGGACCAGAAAAACATGCATGTCGGATTATCAGGGCCTAAAATTAACACTCGCCAAACAACCAATGCTAGTAAACATCTGTGTTGGCGAGTGTATGAAGCGCTTAAGTTGCTAACGTTTGTATGAACTCTAACAGCGCAGTGTTGTGAGAACATTGTGTGAAGACTTTCACGTATTCTTGCTCTTGATCAGACAAACTCACATGAAATATGTCAAAATTGCCCGTTCCTTCTAAACATAATCAGTTATGGTGTTAGTGAACTTAAACAGTAGAGAACTTCATTGTTGTAACTTTAACAAGAATTAATTTGCACAGTGTGTTATTTTACATCTGATAACTTAATTCAGAGTTTTATGACCTGTGAATACTGCACCCGTTAGTCCAGAAACATAAAGTTTATGAGACTTTCTGATCATGTGAACTGTAGCATGACTCGTTTGATGTTTAGCTCAAGGCTTTAATCGTGTTTTTCCAGGATGGAATGAGATCATAAACCCAGTAAAAGGAAATAAATGATTTTACATCAACTATTTTAATCCAGAAGGGTCTCAAACAGTGAAACATGTGCAAACCCATTACAGTGAAAAGAACAGGAGGGACATCAGCAATGTTTGGATTAACCAGATTAATGGATTATTATTGCATTAATGATTCTCCTCATTAGTCATGTGTCGAGCCCTTTTTAATCAATGAAGGTTCTTTATATCTGCTTGATTCATTATGGAAACTTGTTTATTACATTTTAATTAAAAACAGAACATTCAACAGAAATTCACAATTTATATTTGTCAATATAATTTCTCATTTCACGCATGAGCCTTTAGGTTTTTACAGTCATGAGAAACATATTCAGTAAACAAAACTATTATCTGTTGTTCAGTATATGCTATTCATACTGTAACTCCTTCATTTACATTTACAGTTATTCATTCGGCAGAAGCTTTTTAGTCACAAAGTGAATTGTATTGCATTTGTATTGGTCTAGTTATGCTATGCTGAAAGTTGTTTTCAGAAGAGTTCAGATCACTAGCGTGAACAGCATGACCGACAGAGAACAGATGAGGACCGAAACTCTCAGAGACTCGCTGGACGAAGGAGTCGTTTGAGTCGTTGGATTCTGAGTCGCGTGAGTCGTTGGATTCTGAGTCGCGTGAGTCGTTTGATTCTGAGTCGAGGGAGTCGTTTGATTCTGAGTCGCGTGAGTTGTTTGATTCTGAGTCGAGGGAGTCGTTTGATTCTGAGTCGAGGGAGTCGTTTGATTCTGAGTTGCGTGAGTCGTTTGATTCTGAGTCGAGGGAGTCGTTTGATTCTGAGTCGCGTGAGTTGTTTGATTCTGAGTCGAGGGAGTCGTTTGATTCTGAGTCGAGGGAGTCGTTTGATTCTGAGTCGCGTGAGTCGTTTGATTCTGAGTCGAGGGAGTCGTTTGATTCTGAGTCGCGTGAGTCGTTTGATTCTGAGTCGAGGGAGTCGAGGTCTGTCCTGTGGTGATATTCCCAGGCATCAGTGTGGTCGTGTTGGTCAGTTCCGGTGTTGGTGAAGATGAAGATGAAGATGTGGTGTTTGGAGCTTCACTTGCTGTTGAAGTGTTCTGAGCTGTAGTTGTAGAAGCATTATTTGTTGGAACAGTGGATGGAGTTGTAGCATTAGCAGTAGTTGTTGGAACAGTAGTTGTTGTTGCTCTATCCTTTTAGGGAACAATTTAAACAACAATTAAGCAATCCAATTTTAGATTTAAAAAAATAAAACACAATGCATAGTTTGTTCCTCAGATTTAATTGGTGTGAAACTTCCTCTTCCCTAATATTCTGTAATAGGTGTACATTGAAAATAATTTCCTCAATGATTATCTTTGTCTTGTCACCTATTAAAAATCTCTGAGTAAACTTAAAACATAGATCGATATCATTCTGACTTTATCGACAAATCTTTTTTTTTTTTTTTTTTTTGGTAATACTTTATGATAAGGTTTCTTTAAACTAACATTGAAAAATACCTTTAAACTATTAATTTAATAATTTTCTAATACATTAATAAAATCAACTTTGTTTAATGGAGCTGCACTCTTTATTTATCTATTTTTATAAAATTTTATTCATGTTTTAAATAACTAACATTAAGTGCGGCCATTTTTTTTCTTGTTTTAAGCATAAATCTCATGTTTTGTTAGAGTTACGCTTAAAACAAGAACAGAAAATAATTCAAGATATTATAACAAGTTTCATTTTTCTTATCAAATAATTTAATTTTAGATTAAAGATGTTTGGACATCTCTACTGGAAAACTAAAAATTCTGTATATTAATTATATTATATTACATTAAACAACATTATATTGCATTAAATTATATTAATTATTATAAATAGATGTATTTTTTAGTATTTGCTTTTAGTCTTTGCAAAATCAGTTTTTGAATCAGAGTCATCTCATTAGAGTATTATACACTGTTATGGTTATGGTTAGTAGAAAAAGTTGACATGACATTGCAAAGTTACTTATAGTCAGCAGAATGTCTAAAGTGGACTATAGGCTAGTGTGTGTGTGTGTGTGTGTGTGTGTGTGTGTGTGTGTGTGTGTGTGTGTGTACCTGTGCCAGAGAAGTAGAGGACAGCAGCAGCAGCGCACAGAAGCCTGTGATCAAACCCTTCATGATGATCCGTGAGTCCGTGTGTGTGTGTGTGTGTGTGTGTGTGTGTGTGAGAGAGAGAGCCTCCTCTGCTCTTATATAGGCTGTACTGATGATGATGATGATGATGATGTCATGTTGAAAGGTGTGTGTGTGTGTGTGTGTGTGTGTGTGTGTGTGTGTGTGTGTGTGTGTGTGTGTGTGTGTGTGTGTGTGTGTGTGTGTGTCTCTACATCTTTCTGATTCATGCACTGAATCATAACCTATTCTCATCTGGATTCACTGTGAGTTATAGATTATTGAAATCTGATTATCATGATTGCTTTTGTTGGCAAAAAAAAAAATGAGTTCAGGACGGGATATTTTTTTTTAATGATCCTACAAGTTCAAACGAACCATCAAAAGATGAAGAAAATATTTTATATTTTTTAAATAAGTTATATATGAGCGAGGACCTGGGTCTGGTATTGCTGAGATTATGACTTCAGCCACAGGCGTTATTTTATTATACAAAAAAAAAAACAGGGAAGAAAAACACATTCATTGACTACAACATAATCAGTTATTAATATTTAGTTGGTTCTCTCTTGTTTTGGCACGTGTTCATAATTTCTTTGATTGACAGCCTGGACAAAATTTATGTCACACAATTTGTCATATTTCATTACGTTATTATCACAAATAAAACAATCGACTACAAAATAGTCGATTAATAATGAATGATGTTGATGTGATTGTTGGCACTTCTGTCGTTTCCAGCTCAATCCTTGTTTTTCAAGGTTTTGTATGTTAAAAATTATAAAACAAACTGTTACGAGCCGCTAATCCCGATTCTTGGAAATATCCCTCTGCTTCCTTGTTCCTGTATTGCATGCGACATAAAACTATAATATAGCAGTTTAAAGATAAGGATGTTCACTCAAATCATCATTTTAACACAAATCGCATGGAAACGTGTGATTGTGTTATAATATATTATAATAGAGTTGCGTGCGGATCTGCTTCTGTTTTTCTCTTTTCTGAACGCTTGTTTCCTCTTTTGATTGTTTTAAAGTTTAAACTGAAAATTAATAATGCCAATGTAGGTCACATTGATTTAAATAGTAAATGATTTATGGATATGAATGAAATGCTCCTCAACACACTTGAATTCAATGTGTTTTATAATGTCTCATTTTGTCAAGCATAACATGATAAAACAATTTAACGTAACAATCAAACTTAATGCTTACATGATTTATGCTTAGTCATCATTAAAAAGATATAGATTAATAGTGAGAATAAAAGTATTTTATCACAATGTGTTTTAGGAAACTGATCTCACAATCGTTCCTTTTCTAGCAACAAAAACCGATAGACGTATTATTAAAGAGAATATATTTGATGTATTATTGTATCCTGGGTCCTAAATATATCATTGAATATCAATAGAAGATATAAATAAATATTATGTAGTAAAATCAAACAAACAATTCAGTTCTTTAAATTATTAATCTTGTAATACAACATGTTTTTAGTTTAACTTGCTGTATTGATTTATAACAGATATGCTGAGACGTCAGTTCATGTAATGGTAAATATATTGTATGCATAAACAGAAACACTGATTTTATTAATAAGTTCCTTAAAAGCTTTTTTTAAATCATGCTGTAAATCTGTCCATTATTCTGTAATCATTAATGATGAAAGAACTGTAGTTTCCTGGTGTTCTGGAGCGGGTCATGTGACTCGTAATGATGATGATGACCTTCAGCAGAAGGAAGTGTGTGTGTGTGTGTGTGTGTGTGTGTGTGTGTGTGTGTGTGTTCATGTTTATATTACATTGTGGGGACCAAATGTCCCCACAAGTATAGTAAAACCTGAAATCACCTACATTGTGGGGACCAACCAGCGGTCCCCATGAGGAAAACAGCGTATAAATCACACTAAGTAATGTTTTTTGGAAATGTAAAAATGCAGAAAGTTGTGTGTGATGGGTAGGTTTAGGGATAGGGGCAGTGTAAGGGGACAGAATATATAGTTTGTACAGTATAAAAACCATTACGCCTATGGAGAGTCCCCAAAAAGATGTGTGCGCCTGTTTGTGTGTGTGTGTGTGTGTGTGTGTGTGTGTGTGTGTGTGTGTGTATACGATGTGTGACAGTGAAGAGAAAAATAATAATAAAAACAAGTCAATGAAAAATCCTCATCGTCAGTGTTTTGCAAGTTTGCACACGAATATTAAAATGTTCCACCGTAATGAATGACTGCACTGTCAATAAACAAACTTGCCTTATTTCCATGGCAGATGTGTATCAATGAAAATATAAATATTACAAAATTCATAGTAAGTTACTTCCTCAAATTCAACATACTAAATCCATGAAAATGCAAAACAGTTTTTTTTTTAAAACAAATGTACAGCTAGATCACTTGTTTATGCACTCTTAAAAATAAAGGTTGTTTATTGGAAAAGATTCTTTAAAGTGGAAAAACATTCATTTTAGTTCATTAAAATGTTCTTCACACTAAGAATAACATGGATCTTTTACAGTTTGTTTTATTCGCTTTGGTACTATTTTCACAAGTAAGGTGTACATTTTCAAAACTCTTAGTACAAAAATCCAAACTGATCACACTTGTAACACAGCTAGTCATTCTTTCAAAACATGATCCCATGCTTTCATTACAGTTATACATTTTTCAGTCCACATAATCATTGTTTCAAACACAAGATTATTGTAATATGTAATGAGAACGTTTGGTTTAATCACAGAAACACAACAGTATGATCTTCTTTCAGTTTAGTACTTTTAACAATCAGTTCATTCAACAGCAAACAATGCAAGACACATGTTTCAAATCACTCTTGTTGCTGAAATAATTACAGTAATACAGGATACAGTCGCCACATTAGAAAAAACATAACTTATGTAATTGAATCCATAATGTTTGTAATAGTCTCTGCAGTGAGTTATCTAAAGCTGTGATGAAGTATGACACAGCCATGAGGATCTGTGCTAGAACAGAGTTTGCTGGCAATACAGTAAATGATTTCACTCTATACCATTAAACTGAATCTACTGTAGTGGACCTTTACACTTTAGGTTGAGTTACAGTAATGTGGCTGTCCATGCTCATCTGTTTACAGTATCACTGTATGTATGACATACATACTGTAATGTAAAATACTGTATTTGATGCCGTCTGTCTCCCTTCTACTGATGCATCTCTAATCAATCTAACGTTTTACAGTCACTGACCGTTTCTCTTATACTCTATTCTGCTTTACAGTGTTTTCACAAATGGCACATTTTTTGTATCTCTCTCTCACACACACACACACACACACACACACACACACACACACACACACACACACACACACACACACACACACACACACACATGCGTGTGCACACACTTTGAACACAGTGGTGGTTATTATCTATAAATCACTTATGTAAAAAGAATTCATTACATTTGGTTATCCATATCGGAAATTGCAAACAAGTTCAATAGAAACTGTATATAGAATCAATATCTATAGAAATCTATTGTTCCCAAATGATTCATTGATTAACCATTAAGATCAGTTGGATTAAATAATAGACAGATGTTTTAAACTGAACAAGAAGAGATGCAAATCAAAAGTTTGATAATAAGAGCTTTATGAAAGGCAGTTTCTGTGAATGAAACATTTATGTAGATGAAACACTTATTTTGTGTTGTGTAAAGGATACTTTGTGATTTTGTGAATTGTACTAACACAATTGAAAACATGATGAAATTTTTGAAAAAAGTGCACTTTTGATGATCTGTTGTGATATTAGCACTAAGAGTTTTGAAAATGTGCATCTTACTTGTGAAAATAGTACCAAAGCGAATAAAAAAACTGTAAGAATGATCACTGACAGGTTCTTTGTGGAACCAGAAATGATTCTTCTGATGCATCACTGAGAAAAACAACTCTTTTAAAAGCTTTATTTTTGAGTGTAGTTGTGTAATGTACAGTTTAGTCTGTGTGTGTGTGGTTCAGTTGTAGATTTTGTGTGTGTGTGTGTGTGTGTGTGTGTGTGTGTGTGTGTGCACGTGTGTGTGTGTGTGTGTGTGTGTGTGTGTGTGTGTGTGTGGTTCAGTTGTAGATTTTGTGTGTGTGTGTGTGTGTGTGTGTGTGTGTGTGTGTGTGTGTGTGTGTGTGTGTGTGTGCGCGTGTGTGTGCGCGTGTATGAGGTGTGATTTGTACATTTACTTTGCAAACTAATCAATCATCGTGACGATCGTCATGTACCTTGCCGTGACCAATGACGTGTGATAACGTACGCGTGGATAAACGCCTGGATTAATACTTAGGATAATTTCTATTATCTTTACCAGGGCTCGACATTAAGCCTTTTCATGTGCTTGTCCTTCGGACAAGTAAATCTGTCATCCACTTGCCCGTGTAAAAAAGTTGATTTGTCCGGATTTTTGTTTTGTTTTTTTGTGTGTTAATTTATTCTGAAGCAATATTCTCATCAGTGTTCAATCAGCTTTGATATTTAAATCGGCATATTGTAATATCTGCATCTTTAAAGGGCATCCTCTTCCCCAATCTTAATAAATGTATGCTTCATCTTTCATTTTAAATTCCTAAATTTGATCAATAAATTCAATTATTTAGAATAATAAGACATCTGTTACCTTAGGTAGAGCTGATCAAATTAAATCATTTACACTGAGAAATTACAATTGCATACGTGCAGTGCTGTTGTGTTCAGGGTTAGGAAACACTGGACTGTGTCTAAGTGAGCTTCAGAAAGAGTTTGGTGACAAGACCAAGAAAATGTTTCTTATTTTTAGAAGAGGTGAAAAATTATACATTCACAGTACATTCAAACACAGTGCTGTACATTGCCCTGCATATTTACCCCAGACTACGGTATATGGTTGTTGGGCCGGTGCAGAACAGGAGTCCTGAAGTCTCCCCAGCACACACACTGCACATCTCTCTTCTGTATTAAGTCCCTATTAATGACCTGATCTGAATCAGATGCTTCTGATTGAGGAGACATGCAGAATAAACAGAACAGACAGAGAAACCCATAAAACATTAAGTTTAACAGGTAAATTAAAATCAGTCAAGACCAGTTAAATAATAAATTAATAGGCTACCTTTTTTTTTTAACCTTTCTTTGGTTTTTGATTTACATAGGCAGCAATATTACCTTTAAAACACACATAATATATGAATAAATATAGCCTATATAAAGGAGATATATATTACTAATAGTGTCTACACTGTTGTAAACCCACAAAAACATGGAAACAGTGTGTGTTATGATCATATCACAGATTAAAAAGGTACAATAGTACAGATGATAGAATTTAGCCTAGTTATTAGGCTAATATTCAGACGTTTATACACACGTTTATCCACACGTACGTTATCCAGACGTACGTGTGTGTGTGTGTGTGTGTGTGTGTGTGTGTGTGTGTGTGTGTGTGTGTGTGTGTGTGTGCATGCGTGTGTGTGTGTGCGTGCGTGTGTGTGTGTGCGTGCGTGTGTGTGTCTGTGTGTGTGTGTGTGTGTGTGCATGCGTGTGTGTGTGTGCGTGCGTGTGTGTGTGTGTGAGTAGTGTTCAGCAGAAGGAAGTCCAGCGACAGAAACAATAAACACAATAAATTCAACAACAATCACTGCAAGTGGAAGATTGTGTGTGCGTGTGTGTGTGTGTGTGCGTGCGTGTGTGTGTGCGTGCGTGTGTGTGTCATACTGTTTAACACACTGTTCAAGAGAAATGTATTAATTTGTTATTAATTTATTGAAGTTAGTCATTTTATCTCTTTATTTTCCCCTGAATTTCAAGTACTGTTCATTTCTTACATTTTTTCTCACAATCAGTTAACTGTTAATCCAAATATTATATGTCAATGCATATTTAAAAAGAAAAGAAAAGACAAAGTCCTCCGTCTTGTCAGTCATATAGACAGTATTGGAGTGGTTTGACTGGTTTGACTGGTTTCTTCAGCACAGGATGAGGATCAGCGGCAGGAGCAGAAGCTGCACTGAAACACTGAGACTGAGATCTGTGCTGCTGATGATGGTGGTGTGTGTGTGTGTGTGTGTGTGTGAGGTCATCACGGAGCCCGTGGTGCTGTTCCTGCCGGTGTCTGCTGCAGTTGGGTTAGGGTTAGGGTTAGTGGTGCTGCTGGTGTCCATGCTGTCTGTGGTTGTTGAGTTCTGAATCGTCAACAAAAAAATATTCTCTTATGAATCTCTTTGCTTATAGAACCACAGTACAAGACGGTACAGTTAGAGTGCAAATCACGCTCAGACACGCCCACACGTGACATCATCCGCCCCGCCCCTTTACCTTATCAGAGGAAATATGCAAATCAGACACTTTGAATATCACATCAGGCTCTAATTAACACTGATTTTTTTTGTTCCACTTCCATGCGTAAAATACTGCATTTATTTATTTATTTTTTACATAAGAAAACCTGTATCATGTGTTTAAAAGGTTTTTTTTATAAGTGTTTGCTAAAATGTTACTGTAAAGCCACACCAAGAACAAAAATATCATGGATTAAAATAACCTCTTAACTATTTCATTTAAAACATTGGCATTTCCTGAGAGAGAGTAAATTGTTATATTTAAAAAACAAAAGTCACACATTATTTACATGGATGATTTCCTTAATACAAAGACGCTTCTCAATTAATTTAAATTATAATGTTTATGAAAAATAAAAGAAATAAAGTTACCATTGCAGATGTAAATAACAGCAGATCCGCCATCAGCAACGGGAAAAACAGAATCTTGAACATGATGCGATGCAGGTTCTGGTCCGGTTCTGGTCCGGTTCTGGTTAGATCTGGTCAGATCTGGTTTGTGATGGTCAAAGCCCTCCTGAAGAAGCTTTTATACTCCCTCTCAACAGCCAATCAGCTGGCTGCTTTTAATCATGACACTTCTACAGTCTTTCTTAATGTTTCTTTTTTAAAATAAAATAAAAAACTTTATGTTGTCATATTTCCCAGTACAAATATATAACCATCCTGAAAACTTAATACATCTAAACCAATAAAGACACAATCAAGTCATTTCTGCCTTATGCAATACAGATTTACATTGATAAACAGGAAAATAATGATGTAATTGTAAAAAACACAATATATTAATGTTTTATTGTCAGAAATATATTTTGAATTAAGTTTCTTCTCCCATTGTCAATCTTTTTTAAAACATAAATCTAACACAATGTAAGGAATTCAAGTCTCATTCTAATCAACAAATCTGATATTGTCATATGTATCTTGTTTAAATTATGTTGAGATATTTATATGGCAGCAAAACAAAAATACTGATTATTTTATCAGTATTTACATTTGAGATAGAAAGTTAAGATAAATAACTCGATGAATGTGTGACTCAGGTTTGTTTGGTCTCAATCATGTGCTTTTATTAGAATAGAAAGATATTTAAACATGATGTGATAGAGTTGTCTTTCTTAGGGATATTGTATGAAAGTAGGAAGTGTTCGATAGCATTGGAACGACTGGAATGCTCAAACATTATTATCGGCTCTAACCCTTGTGTCAGAGTTAGAAGAACATTAAACTGAGGTGTGATAAAGATGAGGAATCAGGAGTCTTTGTAGAGAAAATGAAAATGACCTTAAAAGTTTAGAAGAAAAAATTTTTGTTTATAAAATATTTTTAAACTAAAATATTTACGTGCAATTTTATTGGTGTTCGTGACAAAGACAATGACCATGTGTCCAATGAATTGAAAGTGAAATTGCAGGAAATGTCCCGTGCCGTCAGATTATCAGATACATCAGATGAAGCATTTGCATGTGGTTAGTTGAGCAAGGAAAGTTATATTGAACGTGTTATGAATGTTATAATGAAATCGCTGAAACTAAAACTGTACTGCACATATTTCTGTTACTCTGAAAAGCAGAATGTACATAAAATGGACACATATTCAACTGGGTAAAAGCTCAACGAGGAGCTCAACAAAAATAACACAAAAGGAAAAACTAGCACAACAACAGCTCCATAAGTAGACAAGTTATTGATTGCAGCGTTTTGAATAATAGTAACTGGTTTGAACTTAATTCAACATAGGTTACATACAAAATGTAAGCATTTAGAAATGGAAACCACAACAGTTTTACCCCAAAATCTATCAAACAGGAGTTAGTAAGGTCTTGTTCAGATCAGTATACAAGATTTAGCATTACGTCACACTAACACAAGATATAGCATTAAATCACACAAAATTTTAGTAATCTAGACATGAAACCTCCACGGAAAAACCCTGACTACAGACCACAAAATAATTGGAGAGAGTAATGATAGTTAATAATGATTCATATTATTTGGCTCCCTGTGCGACTGAGGATCACACATTTTGCATTAAAGTTCCACTGTGACGAGAATTATCAGAGGGATCAGCAGAGGATTGACGTGGATATACTGGCCTGAAGCAATGGAGCCACTGCTTTGGGCAGCAGTCAGCACTGGGGTTGAGTAGGTCGTTGTTGGAGTGTTTGTGGTATCGACACTTGAGTAGGTCGTCGTTGGAGTGTTTGTGGTATCGACACTTGAGTAGGTCGTCGTTGGAGTGTTTGTAGTATCAATGCTTGAGTAGGTTGTCGTTGGAGTGGTTGTAGTATCAATGCTTGAGTAGGTCGTTGTTGGAGTGTTTGTGGTATCGACACTTGAGTAGGTCATCGTTGGAGTGTTTGTGGTATCGACACTTGAGTAGGTCGTCGTTGGAGTGTTTGTGGTATCGACACTTGAGTAGGTCGTCGTTGGAGTGTTTGTGGTATCGACACTTGAGTAGGTCGTCGTTGGAGTGTTTGTAGTATCAATGCTTGAGTAGGTTGTCGTTGGAGTGGTTGTAGTATCAATGCTTGAGTAGGTCGTCGTTGGAGTGTTTGTAGTACTGACGCTTGAGTAGGTCGTTGTTGGAGTGTTTGTGGTATCAACACTTGAGTAGGTCGTCGTTGGAGTGTTTGTGGTATCGACACTTGAGTAGGTCGTTGTTGGAGTGTTTGTGGTATCGACACTTGAGTAGGTCATCGTTGGAGTGTTTGTGGTATCGACACTTGAGTAGGTCGTTGTTGGAGTGTTTGTGGTATCGACACTTGAGTAGGTCGTTGTTGGAGTGTTTGTGGTATCGACACTTGAGTAGGTCGTCGTTGGAGTGTTTGTGGTATCGACACTTGAGTAGGTCATCGTTGGAGTGTTTGTGGTATCGACACTTGAGTAGGTCGTCGTTGGAGTGTTTGTGGTATCGACACTTGAGTAGGTCATCGTTGGAGTGTTTGTGGTATCGACACTTGAGTAGGTCGTCGTTGGAGTGTTTGTGGTATCGACACTTGAGTAGGTCATCGTTGGAGTGTTTGTGGTATCGACACTTGAGTAGGTCATCGTTGGAGTGTTTGTGGTATCGACACTTGAGTAGGTCGTTGTTGGAGTGTTTGTAGTACTGACGCTTGAGTAGGTCGTTGTTGGAGTGTTTGTGGTATCAACACTTGAGTAGGTCGTCGTTGGAGTGTTTGTGGTATCGACACTTGAGTAGGTCGTTGTTGGAGTGTTTGTGGTATCGACACTTGAGTAGGTCATCGTTGGAGTGTTTGTGGTATCGACACTTGAGTAGGTCGTTGTTGGAGTGTTTGTGGTATCGACACTTGAGTAGGTCGTTGTTGGAGTGTGTGTGGTATCGACACTTGAGTAGGTCGTCGTTGGAGTGTTTGTGGTATCGACACTTGAGTAGGTCGTCGTTGGAGTGTTTGTAGTATCAATGCTTGAGTAGGTCGACGTTGGAGTGTTTGTGGTATCGATGCTTGAGTAGGTCGTTGTTGGAGTGTTTGTAGTACTGACGCTTGAGTAGGTCGTTGTTGGAGTGTTTGTGGTATCAACACTTGAGTAGGTCGTCGTTGGAGTGTTTGTGGTATCGACACTTGAGTAGGTCGTTGTTGGAGTGTTTGTGGTATCGACACTTGAGTAGGTCATCGTTGGAGTGTTTGTGGTATCGACACTTGAGTAGGTCGTTGTTGGAGTGTTTGTGGTATCAATGCTTGAGTAGGTCGTCGTTGGAGTGTTCGTGGTATCGACACTTGAGTCGGTTGTTGTTGGAGTGTTTGTAGTATCAATGCTTGAGTAGGTCGTCGTTGGAGTGTTTGTAGTATCAATGCTTGAGTAGGTCGACGTTGGAGTGTTTGTGGTATCGACGCTTGAGTCGGTTGTTGTTGGAGTGTTTGTGGTATCGACGCTTGAGTCGGTTGTTGTTGGAGTCTGTCCCAATGTGTTCTGTTAGGAGGAGATAAAGCTCAGATGAGGTCATTTCTATTGATAAATTTGTCATTTGAAATACCCAACAGGATGACAGAAAGTTCTGATTTTTTTTCTCCTTTTTATGAACATGAAAGAAGAAAAAATAGCAACACTTTACAATAAGGTTTCATTGGTAACTCTAGTTACACAATACATAACACTAGTTAATGTATTAACTAACATGAACTAACTGTCAGGCGCTGTGTAGGCTGTGGTAAGCGCACGATCACAAAGGATAACAAAAGGAGTCTTTAATAGTAAATTCCACTAGGAACATGTAGGAGAATCACAGGGAAGAAGCTCAGGAAATAACCACGCTTAAGATAAACAATACCAGACCTTGAAACAAATGAAATTGATGGCTTAAACACAAGGGAGGGTAATCAACTGAACAGAAACAGGTGCGTATAACTAATTAACAACCAAGGAAACTAACTAGGGAACACAGGCAAACCAGAACAGGGAAAACAGAACCAAAGCCCAAAGAAACTAAACCAAAATAGAACATACGTGTTACATTACTCCCATTATGTTGGGGTAGCCAGGAGTAGGGGGAGTCAGGAGTAGGGAGACCCAGAAGTAGGGGGAGTCAGGAGTAGAGGGAGCCAGGAGTAGGGGTAGTCAGGAGTAGGGGTAGTCAGGAGTAGGGGGAGCCAGGAGTAGGGGTAGTCAGGAGTAGGGGGAGCCAGGAGTAGGGGTAGTCAGGAGTAGGGGGAGTCAGAAGTAGGGGTAGTCAGGAGTTGGGGGAGTCAGGAGTAGGGTTAGCCATGAGTAGGGAGAGCCAGGAGTAGGGGTAGTCAGGAGTAGGGGGAGCCAGGAGTAGGGGTAGTCAGGAGTAGGGGGAGTCAGGAGTAGGGGTAGTCAGGAGTTGGGGGAGTCAGGAGTAGGGGTAGTCAGGAGTTGGGGGAGTCAGGAGTAGGGGTAGTCAGGAGTAGGGTTAGCCATGAGTAGCGAGAGCCAGGAGTAGGGGGAGTCAGGAGTGGGGTGGTGATAGCGCAGTGGATAAGACACATGCCTTTGGTATGAGAGACCCGGGTTCGAATCCACTGTGAGACACCAATGTGTCCCTGAGCAAGACATTTATCCCTAGTTGCTCCAGAGGCGTGCGACCTCTGAAATATAGCAATTGTAAGTCGCTTTGGATAAAACCGTCAGCTAAATGAATAAATGTAAATGTAGCGCGACCCAGGAGTAGGGCGACCCAGAAGTAGGGGGAGTCAGGAGTAGGGTTAGCCATGAGTAGGGAGAGCCAGGAGTAGGGGTAGTCAGGAGTAGGGTTAGCCATGAGTAGGGAGAGCCAGGAGTAGGGGGAGTCAGGACTAGGGGGAGTCATGAGTAGGGGGAGCCAGGCAGGGACCCAGAGCGCAGCCAGGACAATGGCCCACGGCGGAGTCGAGGGAGGAGCCATGGTGGAGGCTTGGCTGATGAAACCAGGTGTACTACCGATGGAGACGAAGCCGATGGAAGTGGAGGCCCAGATGAAGACTGAGAGCTGATGGGACAACACGACACCAATGGCTCTGGAGACCGAGATGGAGCTGCAGCGTCAAGCATTCGAGATGGTGCCAGGGCCCCAGATGACTGAGGTGGAGCCGGTGGACTGAGAACCAGGGAGGAGCGAGAGGAAAGGCAAAGCCTGATGAAGGGAGTGGAGCGTCGAGGTGTAGCAAGTGAAGTCCGTGGCATAGGCAGAGCGACGTCTGACCCAGGTGGAGCTGGAGGGACGAAGGAGCCCGGTGGAGCCGTACGAGTGATGGTCCAACTCATTAACTTCTGCAGAGGCTGGCTGCAGCTCGACCTCAGCGGTTGTAGTGTAGCTTTCGTCCTTTCCCTCGTACACTACGAGCAGCCCCACTGGGATGGATGATGTTGCCGGCTCACACACCTGCTCAGAGTCACTGTGCTCGGGCTCCAGGGCGATGCTGGGCTCAGTCCTCTTGTCTAGCTCAGTGTTCATTTCGTTAAAGAAAACTATGGCGAAAAATGTTCGTTGACGAACTTTTCTTTCCCTGACTAAGACAAGACAGATACACCCAAAGATCCTTCACACTGAGACGGTCTAGACCAGCTGATAGGCAGCCTATTAGGTTTGAGAAGCGCCCAGAGTGTTGAACTTTCTATTTCTGCGTCCTGTTCTTCTGAAAGGTTTGTTTGAGCTGCGCCCTCTACCAGACAGGAGTTTGTCGACACATTTAACTTTTGGTGTGAAAGGGCCTTTACATTTGACAAAACTAGAACTTTTTCGTTATTAAGAATCAACCAATCAAGCCCAGGCCAGATGAAGGAAAAAGTAATGCAAAAGTAACATAATGCATTACTTTCCATAAAGAGTAACTAAGTAGCTAAGTTGCTTAACTCATACAGAATATTCAATTTAAAAAAAGGAAATAAACTTCCTGTATATTAGGGCTGCAACAACGAATTGATAAAATCGATTAAAATCGATTATTAAAATAGTTGGCAACGAATTTAATTATCGATTCGTTGTGTTGCGCGATTATTACGCCAGTCAATAATTCGCATAGATGTTTTTTGAGTATAAATTAAAAAAAAGTTGAGTGCGGAGCGGAGCAGATCTATGAGTCGTCGGACTGGACGAAAGCGAAGTGAGCTCCGCGGGCGAGCGCGAGAGAGACCGAGTGTGTCCAAGATCGCGCGCGAGAGAGACTGAGTGTGTACGAGATCGCAAGAAAGAGGCCGAGTAAGTCCGAGATCGCACGAAAGAGACCGAGTGCGTCCGAGATCGCACGAAAGAGGCCGAGTGCGTCCGAGATCGCACAAAAGAGACCGAGTGCGTCCGAGATCGCACGAAAGAGACCGAGTGCGTCCGAGATCGCACGAAAGAGACCGAGTGCGTCCGAGATCGCACGAAAGAGACCGAGTGCGTCCGAGATCGCACGAAAGAGACCGAGTGCGTCCGAGATCGCACTAAAGAGACCGAGATCGCACGAAAGAGACCGAGTGCGTCCGAGATCGCACGAAAGAGACCGAGATCGCACGAAAGAGACCGAGTGCGTCCGAGATCGCACGAAAGAGACCGAGATCGCACGAAAGAGACCGAGTGCGTCCGAGATCGCAAGAAAGAGACCAAGATCGCACGAAAGAGACCGAGATCGCACGAAAGAGACCGAGTGCGTCCGAGATAGCACGAAAGAGACCGAGATCGCACGAAAGAGACCGAGATCGCACGAAAGAGACCGAGTGTGTCCGAGAGAGACCGAAAGTGTCCGAGATCGCCCGAGAGAGGCCGAGTGTGTGTCTGAGCATTAGTAAATTGGTACATACTATATACATAGTAATATAAATTACTATATAAGAGGCATGGAAGTTCGATAAATGGACAACAATATAAATAAAAAATAACAATTAAATTCTTACCACTGAATTAACAGACTGTGATTTGAATCAGATAGACAGAAGATGAAAACACTTTCTTGTCTGTCTCAAGCACCACTACAATTTATTGAAATATTTTTTTTCCACAATTTGCAGCTCTGAATTTTTCAATCCTTACTCTAAATGACTCTAAACTTCACTATGTGCTCGGAAAGGATGAACTGCAAAATACCTTACACACTATAGGAGGTGGTCAATCCATTGTATTTGTTTTTTATATTACTTTATATTGTATTTATATTTTATATACATTGTATTTAAAATTAATATTAGGATAGACTAGAGATATTATCTTCTGTTATAATTATTATTATTGCTATTATTATTATTATTACCTATTATCCATGCAAAAGTCGCAAGTTGTGCATTTGCTTGTGAAATAGTCGAACATTTTGTTAAATTTTATAACATCTTTGTTTGTGAGTGTGTGCATCTGTAAGTGTGAGAGTTTGTGAGTGTGTGCGAGTGTAGTGTAGAGAACAAGCTCTGACGTCCAAACAAATCAATCTTTTTGTGCACTTTATTTTTAAAAAGCCTATATATTTGGCAGATGTAAAGCATACATGTATATGTTTTTTGTGTTAGTCCATTTTTTTATTATTACTTTAACAGCTCAGGGATGTTCAAGGAGCAACCTGTTTGTGCACTTTCTGAAGATTTTTTGCACTGTGAATTTGCACTGTCAGTTCTGTTTTTGAATAAAGGGTAGGAAATTACTGCTTTTTTTATTTTAGTTTTTATCCGATTCATCGATTAATCGAAAAAATAGTCGACAGATTAATCAATTATTAAAATAATCGTTAGTTGCAGCCCTACTGTATATGCCATACATGCCAAAACCAAACCCAAGAATCCACATTTATATGCCATTGCAATAAGATGACAAAAATCCTGTGTTTAAATGAACATGGAAAATGAATACATACATTAGTTACTTTTTAGGGAGTAACTGCATTACTGTTTATGTTATTGTAATTCATAATTACAATTATTGTAACTATTGTATTGTAACTGTACAATATTGTAATGCATTTTATATATTTATATTTCACAAACCTTAAGAACCAGTTCTAAACCTGATTAAACCTACTTAACAAGTAATTTGATGTAGATTTGTTTAACTAAGGGATTTGCTTGGTATATGAATGAAAATAATGAATGAAAAGATTCCTTTAAATCTGAATAAATCAGATTAAAATTTTACTGTAATTTTTACTTTTATAACAGTAATATTGTGACTTATTATTACAATGTAAATCAGCTGTTTTCTATGTGAATAGTAAAGTGTAATTTATTCCTGTGATCAAAGCTGAATTTTCAGCATCATTACTCCAGTCTTCAGTGTCACATGATCCTTCAGAAATCAGTGTGATATGATGATTTGATGCTCAAGAAATATTTATGATCATTATCAGTGTTGAAACCTTTGTGCAGCTTCATGTTTCAGTGTAAACTCACCTGAGCAGCGAAGAGCATCAGGCAGGAATAGAGGACAGCGGCGTGTCTCATCGTCACAGGTGTTTGGATATATACAGTAACTGGTTGTTTAGGTCTCGGTCTACAGCAGTGCCCACCTCATCCATGCTTTATATACACACTTTCTCAAATACTGATTACCGATGCCAAAGTAATATGCAAATCACTTTAATGACACAAGTCTGAAAGATATTTTCATAGAAACACCTATTCATCATCAGTGAGACACCCTGACAGAGCATTTGACTTTAGTCAGCATGACTGAAAATTAAAATTTCATAAGTTTGCTCTTCAGGAGCTTCAACTCGCTTCATTTATGTTTCATGTTTTTAACTAAGTAATCCATTATTTAATTTTCAGGGAGTAACTGCATTACTGTTATTGTTGTTGTAATTAGGGGCCAAGCACTTATTGTATCTGTTGGCGTTCCTTTTATTATTATTATTCTTCCACTCTGGGAGTCTATGGTAGCCCATAGAAGCGCTTGAGGGAAAGTTAGGAAATTTGGCACTCATATAGAGGACAGTCTGAACTGTCACCACAGCAAATTTGGAGTCTCTAACTCAATGCCTCTAGCGCCACCAACTGTCCAAAGATTTACTCATGTTTATGATAATAACTTTTGAACCATAATGGCTAGACACAAAATTCATTCCTGAGCTTAGAGCGACCCAGAAGATTCGATTGCATCCTATGACGTCATTTTCCGTAATGAAAATTTGTCCGCCATTTTGAATTCTCCGAAAAACCTACTTTTTCTAACTCCTCCAAAGGCCGTTGCTCCGATTTTCACGAAAATTGGACCAGATCATCTCTAGACAATGCCGACAAAAATTTATGCAATTCATGTCGATTTGTTTAACCGTTTTCGAATACCGCGCAAACTAATTCTACGAAACGCTTGCGAAAACAGACGTAAGGCTGTATCTCCACAACGCTATATCGTATTGTGACCAAACTTGGTACATGTCATCACAAACATGACTTGAGGGTACATGCTGTGTTTTGGCACAGCGCCTACTACTGGTCTGGAGATATGGAAAATTGCTATTTTTGCTTATAACTTCTGAATGGTTTGTCCAAAAATCATAAAAGTGGTCTTGTTAGATTCAAGGTGTCATGCCGAGTCGACTGATATCCAATTTTTCCATATCGACCATTTTTGCCGTTGGCCATTTTGAATTTTGTACCAAAATGCTGTATTTTATAAATGCATAAATGTATCGTTACGATCGGTATGGGTCATCAGTGCGATGCCCTGAAGGAGTCTGAGAAATTTTGAACCAGCGCCACCTAGTGGTAAAATAAATTTTTCAAATACTTATAACTCTGGGTGGAGGTTTCGCCGTACGATTTGTGTAGCGTTGTGATTTAGCGCTTAAAAACATTTGCCATTATCTTCGAAACAGTTAGATCGATCGAGACGAAACCACCGTCAGAAGTTTGGAGAACATATCCTGAAGGTACTGAAAAGATTTCGAGACACTGCCACCTTTTGGTCAAAGTTATAATGGAATTTCCAAAAATGCTAATAAATTTTAAATAAATTAGCCTATTGCAATGAAACTGGTCTTTATCATAGACTGTAAAAAAAGATGGACGACGCCCCTTCGCTCTCTTTCATTGGCAAGAAGTGAAGCCTCCAGTGTCCCAATATGGCGCTGACATCTCGGGACTTGAGTCTGCGCAGTTTAGATCTCGGGACCAGACATGCGCCGTAGCGATCTCGGGACCGGACCTGCGCAGTAGGGATCTCAGGACCAGACCTGCGCAGAAGCAATCTCAGGACCAGACCTGCGCAGAAGCAATCTCGGGACCAGACCTGCGCAGAAGCAATCTCGGAACCAGACCTGCACAGTAGCGATCTCAGGACCAGACCTGCGCAGAAGCAATCTCGGAACCAGACCTGCGCAGTAGCGATCTCAGGACCAGACCTGCGCAGAAGCAATCTCGGGACCAGACCTGCGCAGAAGCAATCTCGGAACCAGACCTGCACAGTAGCGATCTCAGGACCAGACCTGCGCAGAAGCAATCTCGGGACCAGACCTGCGCAGTAGCGATCTCAGGACCAGACCTGCGCAGAAGCAATCTCGGGACCAGACCTGCGCAGTAGCTATCTCGGGACCAGACCTGCGCAGTAGCTATCTCGGGACCAGACCTGCGCAATAGCGATCTCGGAACCAGACCTGCGCAGTAGGGATCTCGGGACCAGACCTGCGCAGTAGCGATCTCGGAACCAGACCTGCGCAGTAGGGATCTCGGGACCAGACCTGCGCAGTAGCGATCTCGGGACCAGACCTGCGCAGTAGGGATCCCGGGACCAGACCTGCGCAGCTGCGATCTCGGAACCAGACCTGCGCAGAAGCAATCTCAGGACCAGACCTGCGCAGTAGCGATCTCGGGACCGGACCTGCGCAGAAGCAATCTTGGGACCAGACCTGCGCAGAAGCAATCTCGGGACCAGACCTGCGCAGTAGCGATCTCGGGACCAGACCTACGCAGTAGGGATCCCGGGACCAGACCTGCGCAGCTGCGATCTCGGAACCAGACCTGCGCAGAAGCAATCTCAGGACCAGACCTGCGCAATAGCGATCTCGGAACCAGACCTGCACAGTAGCGATCTCAGGACCAGACCTGCGCAGAAGCAATCTCGGGACCAGACCTGCGCAGTAGCGATCTCAGGACCAGACCTGCGCAGAAGCAATCTCGGGACCAGACCTGCGCAGTAGCTATCTCGGGACCAGACCTGCGCAGTAGCTATCTCGGGACCAGACCTGCGCAATAGCGATCTCGGAACCAGACCTGCGCAGTAGGGATCTCGGGACCAGACCTGCGCAGTAGCGATCTCGGAACCAGACCTGCGCAGTAGGGATCTCGGGACCAGACCTGCGCAGTAGCGATCTCGGGACCAGACCTGCGCAGTAGGGATCCCGGGACCAGACCTGCGCAGCTGCGATCTCGGAACCAGACCTGCGCAGAAGCAATCTCAGGACCAGACCTGCGCAGTAGCGATCTCGGGACCGGACCTGCGCAGAAGCAATCTTGGGACCAGACCTGCGCAGAAGCAATCTCGGGACCAGACCTGCGCAGTAGCGTTCTCGGGACCAGACCTGCGCAATAGCGATCTCGGGACCAGACATGCGCAGTAGGGATCTCGGGACCAGACCTGCACAGTAGCGATCTCGGGACCGGACCTGCGCAGTAGGGATCTCGGGACCAGACCTGCGCAGTTGCGATCTCGGGACCAGACCTGCGCAGTAGGGATCCCGGAACCAGACCTGCGCAGTTGCGATCTATGGACCGGACCTGCGCAGTAGGGATCCCGGGACCAGACTTGCGCAGTTGCGATCCCGGGACCAGACCTGTGCTGTTGCCATCTCGGGACCGGACCTGCGCAGTAGCGTTCTCTGGGCCAGACCTGCGCAATAGCGATCTCAGGACCAGAGCTGCGTTGTAGCGATCTCAGGACCAGACCTGCGCAGAAGCAATCTCAGGACCAGACCTGCAAAAAAACAAGACATTAAACAGTCATTATGTGAAGACACACACACACACACACACACAAACCTGCACTGATCATTTAGTCCCACATACACAACAAAGCGTTAATGATTCTAGCAAAAATCTTAAGTAGAAATGTATAGAAACAATACTTGCATCTCTTTCAAATCTGTTCTGAGCCAATCTCAAATGCAAGCAGACCTACACGTGTGAACGCACGCTTCGTATTAGCTTCGTACTTCCTTCTGTTTTTCCGTATTTCTCTCTTTATTCTATTCTGAACCATCATTTAACTCATAATTACAACTCGGACTGTTGGCCAGACGCGTCTCAAGCCATTATACGGCTGGAACCGCAAATACGGTTTGAACATTGGTTGTTGGTCGTAGAGCGAGACACCGCTTCACTGCTGTTCACCCTGCGATCGACTGCTTTTGTCAGCCTCGTTGCCCACTGTGAGTTTGTTTGTTTGCGTTTGTTTGTTTGCGCAAATACGGTTTGAACATTGGTTGTTGGTCGTAATGCGAGACACCGCTTCACTGCTGTTCGCCCTGCGATCGACTGCTTTTGTCAGCCTCGTTGCCCGCTGTGAGTTTGTTTGTTTGCGTTTGTTTGTTTGCGCAAATACGGTTTGAACATTGGTTGTTGGTCGTAGAGCGAGACACCGCTTCACTGCTGTTCGCCCTGCGATCGACTGCTTTTGTCAGCCTCGTTGCCTGCTGTGAGTTTGTTTGTTTTCCCGTCTATCGTGCGTCTACATTACACCCATACCACTTCAAAGACGGTTTTTACCCAAGACTTGAGTCATAACTTAATATAAATATTAATAGCATCACTGGTTGCATCATTGCTAACTTACTGTCCATCTGTTAAAATGGCGAATATATCAGGTGTATGTTATCTACCTTTTGGTGCAGATGAATGATCTGAATTGCTCGCGGTGCAGTCTGAATTAGAAGCTGTAGAAAAGCAGATCCGTGACCTTCTAGAGAGACAAGCTGAGCTGAGAGACCGGCGTTTAGCTCTGAAACATCACGCGCACGGATCCACACGGATCAGTGATTAACGTTAGTAATCCGCTGACGCTGACCTCGTCTACTCCGTGCGTTTCTCAGCATTGGTCCCGAGCGTCCAGGTCACGATCAGCCATGATTTCATTCACTCCGCCTCCAACACACCACCACGAAGCCTGGGTGGTTCCGCGGAAGCCGCGAGCCAGGACAAGAATCTTTTCGCCCCTTCCGGTTTTCGAGATCTCCGCTCAGAACCGCTTCTCCCCTCTTCGCGAAACGGAACGCGATGCTGTGATCATCGGCGATTCCACCGTCCGACACGTCCACGCTACGTTAGGTAAAAGTAAGGTGCACAATCACTGCTTTCCTGGTGCTCGTTTTCTCGATATCACTGCACGGGTAACTGAGATCTTGAAAGGTGACGAGCGCATCGGAGCTGTTGTGCTGCACGGGGGAGCTAACGACATTAGGCTGCGACAGACGGAGGTTCTGAAGAAAGACTTCAGGAGCCTTATCGATACGGTACGCAGCACATCGCCTGAAACATCGATTATTGTGTCTGGACCGCTTCCTACATACCGACGAGGGCATGAAAAGTTCAGTAGATTATTCGCGCTAAATGAATGGTTATTGTCATGGTGCAATGAGCAGAAACTGATTTTTGTAAATAATTGGAATCTGTTTTGGGAGCGACCAAGGCTCTTCCGCGCTGATGGCTTACACCCAAGTAGAATCGGGGCAGATCTTCTGTCGGATAACATCTCCAAGATGTTAAATACCATTTGACTAGTAACCAAAAATCCAAATCACAGTCTCTACTGCACAAATTTAATTGATATTAATACTAGTGTAGAACATTGCATAGAAACTGTGTCTATTCCTCGTTTACTAAGATCAAATAATAAATCTACTGCGGGATCTAGAAAAAATCTAATTGTTATTAAAACAAAAAATCTCGCTATTAGTGAACAAAAACAATTTCTAAAGCTAGGTCTTCTAAACATTAGATCGCTCACACCTAAGGCGGTTATTGTAAATGAAATGGTCACAGATAATAATTTCGATGTTCTGTGCCTTACTGAAACCTGGCTTAAACCAAATGATTATTTCGGTCTAAATGAGTCTACTCCGCCAGGATACTGTTATAAGCATGAGCCCCGTCTGATCGGTCGTGGCGGCGGTGTTGCAACAATCTACAGAGATATCCTTAATGTTACTCAGAAAACTCGTCATAGGTTTAATTTGTTTGAAGTGCTTGTGCTAAATGTTACGCTCTTAGATGTAAGAAAAAAATCCCTATTATCTCTAGCATTGGCTACCGTATATAGACCTCCAGGGCCTTACGCCAATTTCTTAAAAGAGTTTGCTGACTTTCTATCAGATCTTTTGGTCAACGTCGATAAAGCAATAATTGTTGGAGATTTTAACATACACGTAGATAATTTAAATGATGCTTTAGGGGCTGCGTTTACAGATTTATTAAACTCCTTCGGGGTCAAGCAAAACGTCACCGGACCAACTCATCGTCTTAATCATACACTCGATTTAATTATATCATATGGAACCGATCCAACCGATATAGATATCATTCCACAAAGTGATGATGTCACTGACCACTACTTGGTAACTTGCATATTACGCACTGCTGTAAAATGTCATGCTGCGCCACGTAATCGACCAGGTAGAACAATTCGTCCATCCACCATAGATCATTTCTCAAATAGCTTATCTGATCTGTCTCAGCTGCTGCCTGAACCCAAACAAACAGATGAACTAGACGAACTAACTAGCACTATGAGCACCATTCTCTCTAGAACATTGGATATTGTTGCACCCATTAGATTAAAAAAGGTCAGAGAAAAAATTATAGCACCATGGTACAATAATACTACGTATGTTTTAAAGAGAGAAACCCGTAATTTAGAGCGTAAATGGAAAAAAAACTAATTTAGAGGTCTTTAGAATCGCGTGGAAAGACAGTATGTCACTTTATAAAAAGGCACTTAAAACGGCCAGGGCTGAGCACCTCAGCAAATTAATAGAAAACAACCGAAATAATCCAAGGTTTTTATTTAATACCGTGGCTAGACTAACAAATAAACAGACGTCGTCTGAACAAAATACCTCGTTACAGTTTAGTAGTAATGATTTCATGAACTTCTTCACCCAGAAAATTGAAAGCATCAGAATCAAAATCGTAAACGTTCGATCTTTGCTCGCGCCTTATAATTCGGCCGCAATTATCACCCCGCAAGAACAATTACAATGCTTTACAACCATAGAACAAAAAGAGTTAAATAAACGTATCACTTCATCTAAAACAACAACATGTTTATTAGATCCTATACCAACTGGACTACTGAAAGAAGTGTTACCTATAGTGGAAGAGCCTCTTCTCAATATTATTAACTCATCTTTATCTTTAGGTCATGTTCCAAGAGCGTTCAAGCTGGCAGTTATAAAACCTCTTATTAAGAAACCACAATAGGATCCAAATAACCTAGCAAATTACAGACCCATTTCGAATCTTCCATTTATGTCAAAAATATTAGAAAAAGTTGTGTCCGCTCAACTCGGCTCTTTCTTGCAAGAAAACGACATCTATGAAAAGTTTCAGTCTGGATTCAGGCCACATCATAGCACTGAAACTGCGCTTGTTAGAATCACAAATGATTTACTTTTAGCTTCGGACCAAGGCTGTATCTCAGTACTAGTTTTACTTGATCTTAGTGCTGCGTTCGATACTATAGATCACACAATACTCTTAGATCGACTACAAAATTACACTGGTGTTCAAGGACAAGCATTAATCTGGTTCAGGTCATACTTATCTGACCGCTACCATTTCGTCTACTTAAATGGAGAAAAATCGATTATAACTTCGGCAAACTATGGAGTGCCGCAGGGATCTGTGTTAGGCCCTTTATTATTCTCAATATATATGCTGCCACTTGGTAATATTCTAAGGAAACATGGAATTAGTTTCCATTGTTATGCTGATGACACTCAAATATATATTTCATCACGGCCAGATGAATACGCTAAATTATCCAAATTGACAGATTGTGTTAAAGATATAAAAGATTGGATGACGCGTAATTTTCTTTTATTAAATCCAGACAAGACGGAGGTAATACTTATCGGTTCTAAAAACCGTCCACAAAACCTTTCACAGCACGACTTTAACATAGTAGGATGCCCTGTTACTTTATCCGCTACAGTAAAAGACCTGGGTGTTACATTAGACTGCAACCTGTCTTTTGAAAAGCATATTTCATATGTTACAAAAACTGCCTTTTTCCATCTTAGAAACATTGCTAAGCTACGTAATATGCTATCAGTCTCTGATGCAGAAAAGTTAGTTCATGCATTCATGACCTCGAGACTAGATTACTGTAATGCTTTATTAGCTGGTTGTCCTGCATCTTCAATAAACAAGCTACAGTTAGTCCAAAATGCAGCCGCTAGAGTTCTTACTAGATCAAGAAAATATGATCATATAACACCGATTTTATCATCACTTCATTGGTTACCTATAAAGTTCCGTATTAAATACAAGGTATTGCTTTTGACTTATAAAGCTCTAAATGGTTTAGCTCCAGTCTATTTAACGGATCTTCTATCGCCTTACAATCCATCGCGCTCTTTAAGATTAGGGGTGGGGGAAAAAATCGATTCTTAGATGCATCGCGATGCGGACGTGGACGATTCTGAATCGATTCACAAATGTCAAAAATCGATTTTCAAAAAAAAAAAATTTTTTTTTTAGATATATATTTATAATAATGTAATATTGACGGAACGCAAAAGACGGAACTCTGAAGCGCGGAAGTGCAGTGCCCGGACCGTCTGTGGCGTGTGCACATAACAGAGACGCGAAGGCTGAGCGCGAAATCCAAACACCCTCCTCGTTAAAAGCTGACGTGTGGAAATATTTTGGCTTCTATGAAGTTGAAGGGGGAAAGGAGCTGGACAAGAGCCACACTAGTTGTAAGCTTTGTAGAATAAAACTAAAATATTTCGGAAACACGACAAATATGTGAAGCCATATGACACGTTTCCACCCAGAGGAGGAAAAACACTCGGTTTTGTGCTGCCTTGTCGAAAAATGCTACCCAAGCGCGAATCGATCACAGAGAATGTTGATTCATTCTCTATTGTTTCCATAATGGTGTAAATCTCACAATATTATGACATAGTTATTTCATTTAAATTAGGGTAAGTGTATAAGGAGCATATTTTGATATTTTAAATGAACTAGCAATTATCACATTTGATATAACAAGTAAAAATGACATTATTATATGAAATACAATTATAATAAAATTCTTTTTTTCTTTTTATAATAAAAAGTTAAGTGTACAGTATACTGTACTGTTTTCATTTTTAAAACGGTGTGAAAAGTAAAAATTATCATCAAATATTCATCTTTGACCTGTCAAAGTTTCCTACAAGTCTCCACAGCAAGGATGCATAGATTTATGGGCGTGGTAAGCAGAAGGAAAATGAGTCTGCACATACGCATAACCAGTAAGTAGCACATCTCGATGGGTAGCATGAATCGTCAGAACGCTGGTCGTTGTTATATTATTAATTTACTACAAGTATGCTGCTAGTTCAGGCACACATTTATTTTCCTGTTGGTTCTTTGCAATGTTAATAAAATATATTGTACGTTAATTCTTTATGGGTCATTACTTTGTACTTTTAAAGCAAAGTATTTATATTCACACACACACACACAAAAAGATTCAGATAATCGCTTTAGCATCGAATCGCAGCCCTCTGAATCGTAATCGAATCGAATCGTGAGGTGCCTAGAGATTCCCACCCCTATTTAAGATCACTAAATTCGAGGCTTCTGGTCATTCCTAGGATATCCAGATCCACCAAAGGAGGCAGAGCATTTTCACATTTAGCTCCGGAGCTCTGGAATAGCCTTTCTGATATTGTTCGTAGCTCAGACTCGCTCTCCCAGTTTAAAACTGGACTGAAGACGCATCTATTTAGCCAGGCATTCATATAAATTTTTTATCTTACAGTTACTGTAAATTCGGCCTCTAGATCATAAACGCCAGAGGAGAACTGGTCCCCGACTGAGCCTGGGTTCTCCCAAGGTTTTTTTTTTTCTCCATTGGGTCATCTGATGGGGTGTTAGGACACCATTAGGTCACTGGATGGAGTTTTTCGGTTCCTTGCCACTGTTGCCTTTGGCTTGCTCAGTTTGGGATATTCAAATTAATTAACCAATCATACCATTGATCAGCTCTACCAAACTTGGATGTCTTTTTTCCAGTAATAAACAAACATTGTTAAGTTGTTTTGATTGATACTGTGAAGCAGCTTTGATACAATCTGTATTGTGAAAAGCGCTATATAAATATATTTGACTTGACTTGACTTGACTTGACCTGCGCAGAAGCAATCTCGGGACCTGACCTGCGCAGTTGCGATCTCGGGACCAGACCTGCGCAGTAGCGATCTCGGGTCCAGACCTGCGCAGTTGCGATCTCGGGACCAGACCTGCGCAGTAGGGATCCCGGGACCAGACCTGCGCAGTTGCGATCTCGGGACCGATCTCGGGACCGGACTTGCGCAGTAGCGATCTCGGGACCGGACTTGCGCAGTAGGGATCTCGGGACCGGACTTGCGCAGTAGGGATCTCGGGACCGATCTCGGGACCAGACCTGCGCAGTTGCGATCTCGGGACCGATCTCGGGACCGGACTTGCGCAGTAGCGATCTCGGGTCCAGACCTGCGCAGTTGCGATCTCGGGACCAGACCTGCGCAGTAGGGATCCCGGGACCAGACCTGCGCAGTTGCGATCTCGGGACCGATCTCGGGACCGGACTTGCGCAGTAGCGATCTCGGGTCCAGACCTGCGCAGTTGCGATCTCGGGTCCAGACCTGCGCAGTTGCGATCCCGGGACCAGACCTGCGCAGTTGCGATCTCGGGACCGATCTCGGGACCGGACTTGCGCAGTAGCGATCTCGGGACCGGACTTGCGCAGTAGGGATCTCGGGACCGGACTTGCGCAGTAGGGATCTCGGGACCGATCTCGGGACCAGACCTGCGCAGTTGCGATCTCGGGACCGATCTCGGGACCGGACTTGCGCAGTAGCGATCTCGGGACCGGACTTGCGCAGTAGCGATCTCGGGACCGGACTTGCGCAGTAGGTATCTCGGGACCGGACCTACGCAGTAGCGATCTCGGGACCAGACCTGCACAGTAGCGATCTCGGGATCGGACCTGCGCAGTAGCGATCTCGGGACCGGATCTGCGCAGTAGGGATCTTGGGACCAGACCTGCGCAGTAGCGATCTCGGGACCGATCTCGGGACCGGACCTGCGTAGTAGGGATCTCAGGATCAGACCTGCGCAGTAGCGATCTCGGGACCAGACCTGCGCAGAAGCAATCTCGGCACCAGTCCTGCGCAGTTGCGATCTCAGGACCAGACCTGCGCAGTAGCGATCTCAGGACCAGACCTGCGCAGTTGCGATCTCGGGACCGGACCTGCACAGTAGCGATCTCGGGACCAGACCTGCGCAGAAGCAATCTCGGCACCAGTCCTGCGCAGTTGCGATCTCAGGACCAGACCTGCGCAGTAGCGATCTCAGGACCAGACCTGCGCAGTTGCGATCTCAGGACCGGACCTGCACAGTAGCGATCTCGGGACCGGACCTGTGCAGTAGTGAGCAGGAAGTAAAGACGCAAAATCAACGCCCCGCCCTCACTCTCGCTGAATGCACTCTCCCAGTCCTGCACTTTTTTTTTAAGTGGCCTATGTCTGCTCCGTTCCTCCGTTCTGCTCTAATTTTGATGTCTGTCGATTGCAGTACGACAAGAGGCTTGTTAAAATAAAGTAGATACAATCTCCTCAGTCCTCCAAAGATCCCGACGTCCGTTGGTGCTTCAGTGACTTCGCTCAGAGAACCTGTCAATCATGACGTCACAGCACCGTTTTTATAGCATCAAATAACTAACTAAAAACAAACTTATTTTAAAAACAAACACTTGAAATTACATCAGCGTGATAAAAACTACAGTAAATGACAGAAACTATCTTTGGAAAAAAGATATGTGAAGTTTAATTTAATTGTTTAGTTGGTCTCACGTCCCGTTGAATAACACGGGGAGGCGGGGTTTATGACCTATACTAGGACCAGCCACCGGGGAGCGATCTAGACGCTTCGGCTTCACTTTTCAGGGCTTGTGCGGCACGCTTGGTCTTAATAGATCTGTTGGGTCACGCCGAGAACATAGATACCAAGTTTGCCATATTTGCCCAAACTTCCTGTTTGCCATCTTGATTTTCATTCAATACCTTCTGTTTCTAACTCCTCCTAGACCGTTTGTCCGATTTTCACCTAAATCGAATCATCTTCAGACCATGCTGACTAAAAGTTATAGATTTCGTGTTGATAGATAAAACCGGCCTTCACATTTAGACACCAAACTTTGTATGTGCCATTGTCACCTCACTCTGACCACAACACATCAATTTCATAACTGCGCCACCTATTGGTCGAAAGTGATAATCCATTAAATCATATTTTTAGTTACTGTATGTGATTTTTCAGCCATTTTGCCTAAATTCATCTTTAAATATCTTTAATTGCTCCTTGCTGCAGTTGGTCTGACACTCCCAGCCGTGTTGGCATGGCCCCGATAATATATGTAGATAATAGCTATATTACAGTTTTTTACAATCACTTTGCTACTATTTTCAGAACCTTGATGTCATTTTTCAAAACTCTAGACACAAAACTCAAAACGGTTATCACTTGTAACACAGGTTGTCTAATGTTCAAAACATTGCATTGTGCATTCACATCTTTAAAGAAATCTTGCACTTGCACAATCATTGGTTCAAAAAACAAATTTACTGTGAAATACCATTGAAACACAACTATAGATCACCCACACACAAGCAACCGATAGTTTCACTCTGTCATTGTTCGTACAATCATTAACTATTGTAGAACAAAATAGGTGATACAGGTTTCATTATGGTACTACATGTACAGTAAATACCTCTGTTACTGTAAAGTACTGCAGTAGTAGAGAGAATACAGACAAAGTGGAATCATTGAACAAAGTTTGTAATATATTGATGCAAAACACTACAGTACAATCACAACATTGGTTTATTTTAATCAAAGCAAAAATACAGTAATTAGCTATGAAATAGAAAAGAAAAGACAGTACTGTAAACCATCAAATGCAATGAAATAGAAAAGAAAAGACAGTACTGTAAACCATCAAATGCAGTGTTCCTCAACTTGCTTGCACTGTAAGAAATAAAACAGCAGTGATTACTGTACTTCTACATTGTCATCAACTCTGTGTTGTGGATTTGGCCACAGGTTCTCATCTACATCACAATGGATGTTTTCATTAGCCAAACATCTTGGAAAAAACCTTCGGGCATGGCGAATCCAGGCCTGACACTGGTCTGCTGTGATGTCATTGCAGGCGTCATCCATGGCCTGGAGAAGAGTGACTTGTTCATGAGGGTGCCTATCATGAACCTTCCATCTCCATGCGGAGAAAAATTCCTCAATCGGGTTAAGGAAGGGGGAGTATGGGGGTAAATACAGGGTGGTAAATTGTGCATGGGCCTGAAACCATGCTTGCACCACATGAGCATGATGGAACCTGACATTGTCCCAGACAATGACATAGGTCACACCTTCAGCTCTACAAACCTGTTCGAGCTCATCAAGAAAGGTGACAAGGAGAGCTGCATTATATGGTCCAATATGAGGTCTGCGTCCCACCACACCATCTTCTGATATAGCCGCACACATGGTAATGTTGGCCCCACGTTGTCCAGGTACTTGGATGGTTGCCTGCTGGCCAATGAAATTCCGACCTCTCCTCCTTGTCTTGGCCAGATTAAAACCTGCCTCATCCAAATATATGAATTTGTGATGGTCGTCATCAGCATCCAGCTCCATCACCCTCTAAAAATACATTTTGGAAAGAGATTTAGAGATTACCGTACAATGTAGAATTTTTGGGAATGTTTTTACAACAGCCGTCTTGAAACTGAACTTACCTGAACATACTCAGTCCTCATTTGTTTCACTCTGTCTGCATTTCTTTCGAAAGGCACATGGTATAGTTGTTTTATAGATACCTGGTGCCTTTTCAGTATGCGTGCAATGGTCGGCAAACTTATGGATCCCACATTGTTGAACATGTCTTCATTGTCCAAGATATGCTGGCGAATTTCTGTAAGGCGAATATCATTTCTGGCCCGAACCAAATCGACCACAGCCTGCTCTTGCTGGTCAGTTAGAATTTTCCCTCTGCCTCCACTATTTGGCCTAGTCACAATTCTACAGGGAACATTAGAGTAAGAAGACACTTGGTCACATCACCTATTCTGTGATACACATTGGTATGCAGTCATTTGACAATTGAGAGTAGCATAATGTTTAGTGCATGCTGATAACTTACCGGTTCTCATTGCGGAAAGTTCTGATTATTGAGGCCACGGTTGACCTTCTCAGGTTTGGTTGTATCATTGTAGCCGCCTCAGTCATTGTCATGCCATGATTTATGACATGGTCTACAACTATTGCCCGAATTTCATTGGACACTCTATGCTGTTGCTGCCGCTGTCTTGGTCCGTGGCCTTGTCCTCTACCACGTTCCCCCACACCTCTCAAACGAGGCCCACGACCACCTCTCAGAAGGGGTGCCTGTC
>JAPDVR010000010.1:606889-666889 GCA_026230005.1 Gila orcuttii | reverse complement strand
TGTTGGTTATTTTCTGTAATTTTACGGTTTTTTTCTGGCACCCCAGCTGCCGGAATATTACCGTTTTTTGACGGGGATTTTTTAATGTCGGCGCATGTTATTTGTTTTTCACTGCAGATGACGTCTGAGCTTGTTGCGGAAGTGACGTGTGATCCTCCAATCAGAGCTCGCAGCGCATGATTTCGAACATCAACGTCCCAACGGGAAATACGCCAGAGAAGAAACTCACACAAAATACACGATTTACGTTCACTATCCGTTCTAAAGTAGCTGTTCATTTCGTGCGAGGTGGTGTGTCGTGTTTATGAGGAGCTCAGAGGCATATGGAGGTGAAGTTTAACCCGTTAATCTCCTGAGAGACTCGCGTTCAGCCATGGCTCGCGAGCGGGTGCAGAAGAAGAGTTTCCAGCAGAGTCTGGACGAAATCAAGGACAAAATGAAGGAAAAGAGGAACAAACGCCTCGCTAGTGCTCTAGCTGTCAGCCGCGGCCTGTCGAAGATGAAGAACAGAAGCACAGGTGCGATTAATGCCGAGAAATCGACATATTCCTGCCTTTTGGTGTGTTTTTGTGTATATAAACGTCTAGGTTGTGTTTTATGGTATCATTAGTAGCAGTACTGGGTCTATATATTAACCGATCTCACAGCTCTTAAAGGGACAGTTACACAGAAATGTAAATTCTGTTATTGACGCACGTTGATCCAAACCTACGACTGATTTTCCTCTGTGGAAAACATACTGAGGTGTTTAGGAGTGACATCCTCATTCTACCGTTTTCCATTCAGCTTAGCATCTGCTTTTGTGTCCTCAGAAGAAAGTAAGTCAGGTTTGGAACCGAATTAAAGTCCGCATGAAACAGAAGTTGTGATGATAACCGTATGAGTGAAAACTTCTGGAACTAGAACAAATGTGGGCGGGGCTTGATTGTGTCTGTGGGGAATTATTGGATGGTTGCGGTTTGCAATTGGTGGATCTCATGTGAGTGACAGGTTGCCCCGCCCTCGGCATCAGAGAAGAGAAGCTGCAAGAGGAACTTGTTCGCATTCAAGATTATTAACACAATGATCATTTATAACGGGTGTCAAACTCATTTTTACTGAGGGCCACTTCAGCATTATGACTGGTTGTAACTGTAAGACTGTCAAATGTTACTACTCCTTAATATATTGTCTCTTTATTTGATTATAACTTATTTAAGTTACAAATATTGTATATGCATTTGCAGGGGTGTTTCTAGGTTTTAAAAACATCAGGGGCTGGGTATTAAGATAACATGATTTGATACAGAGAATAATGTATATGCAGGGGCAAACTGGGTAAAAAATTCAGCCTTGGCACTGTAGCCACACCAGCACACATTACCACACAGTCACACGCATTCAAATGTGAGGTAGTTCGGGGGCCAGGAAAACTTGGATTTCTCAGACCTACTTATGTGCATTTTAAGGCGTTGAAATGCCAAAAAAACTGGATAACAATAGCTTTAAAAGCATGTCAGTGGGCAGTAGCATAAATTATTTGTCAAGCAGATAACAGATTCTTAAACATGAGAACGAGGATAAATGTTTCAATGAATGATCCACACTACAAAATGGAAATGCAGAATGGTTATGTACGGTGGCCGAGAGAGCTCAACGTGCTGCAACCTAAAGAAGACGCATGCAAATAGAAAAAAACGCATGCAAATAGAAAAAAACGTATGCAAATAAAAAAAACACCCGCAAATTAAGAAAACATCATCAGTTTCACAACACACGTGCTCCAAATACTCACAACACAACCAAATACAGAAACGTGCTGCAAGTAACACAGACCACAACGGAAATGTTTCCGGGGAACCAAATAAGTGACGAACCCGGCTGGGACGTGCTTATTGCTCGTGAGCATCCCTATGCCCTACTCCCTTCGAAGGGCAGACGGCAGAGCTCTTCAAGTGGGACTTTGAAGTGAGCTTGGCACTAGTGTGCCATTATGTAGCCGTTTGGAACGCACTTGATGAAGGGAGCAACGAAAGACAACGTAATTTCCAACGTAAATATTTTCACCTGGGATGTTCCCATGACAACGCAGCACGTTGTCCATCAGCTGAATAGCTGTTCTGACGCCAGAAATATAATGCTGTTAACAAATTTATTTTTTTTATTTTTACTGTACAAAAAAACTGTTAAAATATGCGTTTTATATCCGTTATATCTGTGTGTCAGTGTCTCAACTTTAAACCTTTGGACCCTACATTACCTAACATTTTTTATGAAACGTTTCTTTATGAAAATTTAAACGTAACATGAAACAATTTGTACAGTGTAACTGATGTATAGATTAATATCTTACCTTCATGTTCTTCTTTATCTTTTTTATTTATTTATTTTAGTTTTCAGCTCATTGCTCTTTTCTCATTTGTATTCTGATGACATTGAACATTTTGTTAATACATGTTGTATATTGTATACAAGTTGTATGTCATAAAAAATTTAATCTGTGTTTTGCGAAAAAAAAGTTAAAATAAAATAAAGTAGAATTTTGAGCTGTAAGCAAAGAGTATAGAAGAACTATATAAAGTATAATATTATTTATATATACAATATATTACAATATTATTTTAATATTATAGTTTATTTATAAAAAATATAGGCTTTCACTTCTTATCAATTAACGTTCTTTGCTGTAAGCACGTCTATGAGCACGTCCCAGCCGGGTTCGTCACTTATTTGGTTCCCCGGAAACATTTCCGTTGTGGTCTGTGTTACTTGCAGCACGTTTCTGTATTTGGTTGTGTTGTGAGTATTTGGAGCGCGTTTCTGTATTTGGTTGTGTTGTGAGTATTTGGAGACCGTGTGTTGTGAAACTGATGAAGATGTTTTTTTAATTTGGTGGTGTTTTTTTCTATTAGCATGCGTCGTCTTTAGGTTGCCGCACGTTGAGCTCTCTCGGCCACCGTAATTATGCTTATTGTTGACCATACACAATCACATGTTCCAAACAGGAATGGCCTTAAATGAGAAATCTTTCAAGGATTATTATGCATAGATGTTACATTTCAATCAAACACCACTGCAGTCTGTTTGTGTCCAGAGGCAAATAAACAATCAATGACGGTTTGTTTTCGGCGGATCGTGTGTTTACAGCGACGGTGCAGCCGTTCGTGCTGAAGAGCGTCCAGGTGAATAATAAAGCTCTGGCCGTGGCGCTGCAGACGGAGCGGGAGAAGGTACGGCAAGCGCAGGGGGTCATTCTGCACCTGAAGAAGGAGAGGCAGGCGCTGGTCTTCCACCTGCTGATGCTGAAGAGGACACTTCGAGACCGCGCGCCGGCTGGACACGCTCAGGTGAGACGTGCAATAATAATAATAATAATTCGTTACATTTATATAGCGCTTTTTCTGGGACCTCAAAGCGCTTTACATGGAAGGGGGAATCTCCTCAACCACCACCAATGTGCAGCATCACCTGGATGATGCGACGGCAGCCATATTGCGCCAGAACGTGCACACACACACACACACTGCTGATATACAGGTGAGACGTCATGCACACACACACACACACTGCTGATATACAGGTGAGACGTCATGCACACACACACACACACACTGCTGATATACAGGTGAGACGTACACACACACACACTGCTGATATACAGGTGAGACGTCATGCACACACACACACACACACTGCTGATATACAGGTGAGACGTGCACACACACACACTGCTGATATACAAGTGAGACGTGCACACACACACACTGCTGATATACAGGTGAGACGTGCACACACACACACTGCTGATATACAGGTGAGACGTCATGCACACACACTGCTGATATACAGGTGAGACGTCATGCACACACACTGCTGATATACAGGTGAGACGTGCACACACACACACACACTGCTGATATACAGGTGAGACATCATGCACACACACACTGCTGATATACAGGTGAGACGTGCACACACACACACACACACTGCTGATATACAGGTGAGACGTCATGCACACACACACACTGCTGATATACAGGTGAGACGTCATGCACACACACACTGCTGATATACAGGTGAGACGTCATGCACACACACTGCTGATATACAGGTGAGACGTCATGCACACACACTGCTGATATACAGGTGAGACGTCATGCACACACACACTGCTGATATACAGGTGAGACGTCATGCACACACACTGCTGATATACAGGTGAGACGTCATGCACACACACACACTGCTGATATACAGGTGAGACGTCATGCACACACACTGCTGATATACAGGTGAGACGTGCACACACACACACACACTGCTGATATACAGGTGAGACGTCATGCACACACACTGCTGATATACAGGTGAGACGTCATGCACACACACTGCTGATATACAGGTGAGACGTCATGCACACACACACACTGCTGATATACAGGTTAGACGTCATGCACACACACTGCTGATATACAGGTGAGACGTCATGCACACACACACACTGCTGATATACAGGTGAGACGTCATGCACACACACACACTGCTGATATACAGGTGAGACGTCATGCACACACACTGCTGATATACAGGTGAGACGTCATGCACACACACACTGCTGATATACAGGTGAGACGTCATGCACACACACACACTGCTGATATACAGGTGAGACGTCATGCACACACACTGCTGATATACAGGTGAGACGTCATGCACACACACTGCTGATATACAGGTTAGACGTCATGCACACACACTGCTGATATACAGGTGAGACGTCATGCACACACACACTGCTGATATACAGGTGAGACGTCATGCACACACACTGCTGATATACAGGTGAGACGTCATGCACACACACTGCTGATATACAGGTGAGACGTCATGCACACACACACTGCTGATATACAGGTGAGACGTCATGCACACACACTGCTGATATACAGGTGAGACGTCATGCACACACACACACTGCTGATATACAGGTGAGACGTCATGCACACACACTGCTGATATACAGGTGAGACGTGCACACACACACACACACTGCTGATATACAGGTGAGACGTCATGCACACACACTGCTGATATACAGGTGAGACGTCATGCACACACACTGCTGATATACAGGTGAGACGTCATGCACACACACTGCTGATATACAGGTGAGACGTCATGCACACACACACTGCTGATATACAGGTGAGACGTGCACACACACACACACACACTGCTGATATACAGGTGAGACGTGCACACACACACACACACACTGCTGATATACAGGTGAGACGTGCACACACACACACACACACTGCTGATATACAGGTGAGACGTGCACACACACACACACACACTGCTGATATACAGGTGAGACGTGCACACACACACACACACACTGCTGATATACAGGTGAGACGTCATGCACACACACAGAAACTGCACAGACGGACTTAATCTTTAATGGCACCATTTATTTTCAAGTATTACGGCTGTATCGTAATGGCTTTTTTTTATGAATGAAGGCCAGTGTCACTTATATTAAAATTAATAAAGCTACTGATGTCGCGATGAAAATGACTTTCCCCCAAATTTTAAACGTTTATTAGGCTTCAAAAAACGTCTTTGCTTCTTGTTTTTGCAGGTTTCTCCTCCTGAGACGATTCCAGCTCAGCCCGTTAGTCCTCGGTGAGAAACAAGCTTTTTATAGAAAAATAATATACATTAGTGTTTAAAGGTTTGGGGGTGTTTCTGAAAGAGTCTCTTCTGTGAAGTAAAAACAGTGAAGGATTATTCCAGTGTAAAACAGCTGTTTTCTATGGAAACTTGTTTCCGTCACAGAATAAAACATTTTAAAAGATAATAGCGACGTTATATCATGCAATTCTGACTTTATATCTCGTAATTGCGACTTTATATCACACAATTGTAAGGAAAAAAGGTCCGAATTGTAAGATGAAAAAGTCACTATTACCTTTTTTATAGACAAGCTTCCATAGTTGTCTCTGTGAATATACAGTTAGCGCTGTCGAGATAACCGTAATATTGCAGTACCGAGCTACTGACTAGCCTACCGCAGAGGAGTTCAAGTAACCGCGATATTCGTGTGTTTTCTTTTTTCATAAGCCTATACCCTTCTTGTTTTAATAATAATAATAATTCATTACATTTATATAGCGCTTTTCTGGACACTCAAAGCGCTTTACATAGAAGGGGGGGAATCTCCTCAACCACCACCAATGTGCAGCATCCACTTGGATGATGCGACGGCAGCCATATTGCGCCAGAACGCTCACCACACACCAGCTTACTGGTGGAGAGGAGACAGTGATGAAGCCAATCAGTATATGGGGATGATTAGGAGGCCATGATGGACAGAGGCCAAGGGGCAAATTTGGCCAGGATGCCGGGGTTACACCCCTACTCTTTCGAAAGACATCCTGGGATTTTTAATGACCACAGTGAGTCAGGACCTCGGTTTAACGTCTCATCCGAAGGACGGAACTTTGTACATGTGTATTGAATGTTAAATAAGGTAATAATGATAACAAGACTGTTTATCGTGGTGATTTGTACTGAGGCTTTGTGGATTTGCACTTAAGCCTAAACAGACAGCATTGAATCACTGCCATTGGTCTCTATTAAGTGAAGCATCAGCTTCAGTGTTAGCCATGCGACGCATGCGTCAGCTGAGCCATGACAAGTGGAGCTCAAAGTTAAAAATAATTAACACCTGGTTTCAATGCATCTATCTTTTAATGAATCAGCGTTTTTGAACGTGTTCGTTGAATGAACGGTTTAACCTGTTAAGCTGCAAGCCCACTTTTGAAAAATCCCCAGAAATGACATACCCAAACTGAAACAGATACAGTTCATGAACCCTTTGCACTAAAAGCACAAGTATGATCTCATTTGAAAGCTGACACCTGGTAGTTTATTGTAAATGTAGAATTAATTATTGTCATAATGATTTTTTTTAATAGCTTCAAAGTTTTGTAAAGTTATTAGAAATTTATTTTTATGAAACATCTTCATGAAAATAAAATTGAAGTTGGCCCTGGAGCAATCTAGAAATGCATTGCAGCTATAGCCATATGTGTGACCATTTTATATTTAAAATCTGAAAATGATAAGTCTAAAACTCTGTATTTAGTTAAATGTTTTTCAAGATCATGTCAAATTACTTTATTTTGATTAGACTCTAAAATGCAAACTGATGTTTAGTCATCTTCTGAGTCATCTATTCAGTCTATTGTCTCTATTGTTTTGTGGTGCAAACGAGCCCCATTCAGTGTCAGTCTCCCCTGCACACATTTACACCTCTCCAGACTGGTTATGGCTCTAAATATGCCCACATTTACACCTCTCCAGACTGGTTATGGCTCTAAATATGCACACATTCACACCTCTCCAGTCTGGTTATGGCTCTAAATATGCACACATTCACACCTCTCCAGTCTGGTTATGGCTCTAAATATGCCCACATTTACACCTCTCCAGTCTGGTTATGGCTCTAAATATGCCCACATTTACACCTCTCCAGACTGGTTATGGCTCTAAATATGCCCACATTTACACCTCTCCAGTCTGGTTATGGCTCTAAATATGCCCACATTTACACCTCTCCAGACTGGTTATGGCTCTAAATATGCCCACATTCACACCTCTCCAGTCTGGTTATGGCTCTAAATATGCACACATTCACACCTCTCCAGTCTGGTTATGGCTCTAAATATGCCCACATTTACACCTCTCCAGACTGGTTATGGCTCTAAATATGCTTTTCTTTTGTCTGCATTATTGCTATTAACGACTGGCTATTCACAGGCTATTCATAGGGTTTCAAACCCTAATTTCTTTTATCAAAGTTCTCACTAAATATTTGAAACCGGTATCAAATGCACTGAAACATTTCAGTAAGCATTCCTATTTAGAAAAAAATCATAAAACAATAACTGCTGGTGGCAGGTGCACCTGGGCTAGCTAGCATGTTAGCTTAGCACACCATCAATACACAACCATTTATGAGATTAAAACCATGTTTGTGCTCCAAACTTACTTTTTAACGCAAGTTGAGTGTTTTAAATAATCTTCTGTGATCTAATTTGGCTTCAGATAAAAAAAAATCAGACAGAAAATTTATTATTTATAGTGTTCTGCACGATGATGAAATCTATATCGATTAGCATTACATTATAAATATAATCTATTATTATGAAATACCTGGCATGGCTTGAAGAACACAGGTAACTCAAATATCATTGCAATCATGTTTATTGTCTTCAAAACATCTTTATCTGCATGTTACAGCGATCTCTGTTAGCTTTGTTTGTATCAGTGACATCCTGGAATGTCACATGACTGGGTCTTCTTCATGATCCATATACGGACTAGTATTGTGCATATAGCGCCCTCAGGCTATTGGTATGAATTGAAAACACAGCACATCTCAGTAAGAAGCGATCATAATTATTACATCGACGCATTTGGGTATAAATTCAATAAATATTATTCCTGTCTATAGAAATATGATGTGAATCTATGAGAATATATCAATTTCTCCAAGTCTGCACATTTTTGAGCTAAAGCCCTGAGGGACGTTGTTTTGTGAATCGCTGTCATGACGACAGCACGGAGTGTTTGTTTATGAATGGACCAGCTGACGCTCATAATTCATATTAAAGGTATCGACTCATTTTTTCATTTCATAACTCCTGACACAAATTAAGACATAACTGTCACTATAAGTTTCTCAGAATACAATAGTGGTCAAATACTGAATCTTGAGTCTTATATCTTTTTAATGATGTAAAGTTTGTCAAGGTATAACATTAAATCTGATTTGAAATTTGAACTAAATAAAAAAAAACGCTTCAGTGCGCCGACGCACTGGCGAAGGTTAAGGGGTTAATGACTCACGCAGAGACAGTCCGTTGCCGTAACGATGTGCTGAGTGTAGGGCTGGACCCGAATATTCGTTCGGTGGGTTGTTATTCGATTTTAAAATGTAACATTCGAGTATTCGTGTGTTTTTTTTTTTTTTGCACACCTGGCATCCCCCTCGAAACGGTTCTCATTCACGCTTGAATATGTTTTACACTATAAAATCTGGTGAAATATAATACTTAACATATAAATTCGTTATAGCTACTTAATAAATAGATATTTTCTTCTTCTTGGACAACTAAAAGTGTTCCTGCAATGGGAGTTAGGGATGGGCGATATGGACTTAAAAATATATCACGATATTTTCTGCCATTTATTGCGATAACGATATCAATGACGATATAAATATAATACCATATTCACCACTGTTTTTGGCTACAAGTGATAGCTGCATGCAAAATAAAATGTACCCTTCATCAAATAGGCTCCTATAAAATACCAATTACTGTACATAAAATAATTTAAAAAACAGTAAAAATCCAAACACCATCCCTTGCAGAAATGGAAAAGTTGCATATATACGTTTCTTCTGTAAAAGTGCAGATAATGTTTAAATAGTGCTGAAAAACATCACACAGTTAAAATAATTTACAAGTTTGAAATGTAAGAAAACTAACAACGAATAGTTATAGCTACTAATACTACTACGAATTCTGATACTAATAACAATATAAACCGCACTAAGGATTGATGAGCTGCTGGGTTCATGAATATTATCACGTCTGCGTTTGCGCATTAGTTTCTGCTTGCTCATAAAAGCTGAATAATTCCAAATGAACTCCATTATTTTTACAGGAAAATACAACAAATAATATCATTTACATGTAGACGTCATGTACACTTCATTTCTGTGTGGTATGTAAGACTCTCTCTCTCATTGAGTGTGTGAGAAACACTGATCGAGCGCTCTCAGCAAAGTGACAGCAAGTCGTGCGCCTCACACTAGTGTTTACTGTGCGTCAAATACACTGTGTATTCATTGAGATGAACTGATATAGTGGGCTTTGGTGTGTTCACACCGAACGCGAATAGAGCGTCAAATACACGTCTATCGCGTCTAGTTAGACGCTTGAACATTCGCTCGAGTTCAAATTTTTTAACTTGCGCGGAAGACGTACGCGGCAAACGCGTCGCCCAATTCGCATCATTTGCGACACCCGGCGCGATTGATGCGTCTATTCGTTGTCAACACACCATACTTGTTTAGCGATAAGCTTCACGTCCGCCTTACGCCATGGGCGTGAGCTGCGAATGGGTCCCGTCATCAACTAGGCTTTATCGTTATTATCGCGGGAAGACTAATTCTTATCGTGAGGAAAAATTTTACCGGTATATCCCAAACGATAATATACCGCCCATCCCTAACGGGACTATTCTCTGGCTAGAGCGCAGAACACCGGAGTTTGTATGGACAGAAGTGCCTGAGCTTGTAGTTTGGGTTAAGCTGCGTTGCTTTGACATTGTGGAAAATAGAATAATAGAAACAAAATGTATTAAAATGTATGTAGTATTAAAATGTGTAAATGTATGTATTAGTGTGTTTTATATCACTAGTGCAGTGTCCATTCTCGGAGCATATAAGCTCTGCTCGCGTGAGGCGCGCCGCTTCCCGCTCGCGCTGTTCTGTAGTTTATTAAAAGTTTATTAGTTCTGAACGTGTCGCGTCTCGCCTGTCTATCTATATTGCACCAAATACACTGCACTCCCTTGTGAAGTCGTTTGGATGAACGGTTCTCGAAATAATCATGCGCTGATGATGATCATGCGCATTTTACATGCACTTCAAGAGGCACACACACACATTTTCACACACACACACATTTTGCACACACACGCAAGGTCTCTCGCTCTCTCCCTCTCTGTCGTGCGCGCGCTACATGGTTTGGAGCTCGCAAGCTCTAGAGTCCAGGAGATTTTAACTAATTTGCGGGTATCAGGGAACCGCTATCAATATGCGGGGGAATTGGGATGTCTGAGACATATAGAGATTCCGAAGCTTCGAATATTCGAGGTTCATTCCTACCGAAGCTTCGAAGCTCAAAAAATGGTCTTCGGACCAGCCCTAGCTGAGTGACAGCCTTTCGATGCGCATTAGAACCCAGGACCTCTGACACGCTAGGCAAAAGTTCTGCCACTAGACCATTAGAATACACTCTTTAAATAATCAAATCTATGTATTTATTCTCGCCGTTAGCAACACACACACACAGCAAGCAAGCGCCGCTCTGCTGTTGTGTGCCGCGCATGCAGGTGGAAAAAAGTCGCGCGAGTAATTTACGTCACGTGATCGGCGCTTTTGGGGTTCGCCGATCAAGCTATTTTTAGCCAATATCGGCCGATCAATTGGAGCATCACTACTATTGACCCACTCAAAATTACCGCAACGGAAATTCCTTCACCGTGACTGCCCTGTATACAGTAAAGTGTAATTTATTCCTGTGATCAAAGCTGAATTTTCAGCATCATTACTCCAGTCTTCAGTGTCACATGATCCTTCAGAAATCACTATAATATGATGATTTGATGCTCAAGAAACATTTATGATTATTATCAATGTAAGAAGGTATTTGTTGATGATATTGTGATTGTGTCGCAGGCCGGGTGATGTGTTTGAGACTGGCGTGCAGGAGCCTCCGACTGCAGGTACGTGTGTCTGTGTGTGTGTGTGTGTGTGTGTGTGTGTGTGTGTGTGTGTGTGTGCGCGTTTGTGTGTGTGTGTGTCTCTCACATGCTCATTACACACAGATGTTCGGGCTTTTATACTGTGTTCTGTATGTGTGCAGAGGCTGCTTCGGGGAGCTGTGTTGACAGACTGGGTTCACTGCCGCCCACAGTGGGAACCCGGAGGAAGAGACGCTCTGATGCTGTGCGGAGACGGAGCTCACGCTTACACTCCATCGGGAAAACACAAGAGACTCTCGATGACCGACAAGAGGAGGCGCTCAACACTCGCCTGGAGGAGGAGCGGATGGAACCGGAGGAGCAGAACCGGGAACAGAACTGTGAGTTTGATCTGGAGGTTTCTGAGGTCCAGCACTCGACGCCGGATCCTCCCGTCAGACCGAGCAGAAGGAGAAAACCCACCCGGACCAAACCGGACCGGGGCCGCAGACCGGACCGAGCACCGCTGAAGAAACCCTGGGAGAATGCCAAACCCCGAGTGCGCTCCAAAAGCCGTGAGCGTTCCCAGAGCCGGTCCCGAGCGCCAGCCGAGGGCCTCAACTCCTCGCTGGGCGGCAACGACACCTTCGACTTCGACTGTGAGGAGGCCGTTCATCTGACACCCTTCAGAACCGGACACAAACCTGCGGAGAGACCGGATAAACCTGCAGGTGAAGAGGAGGAGGCCGACAGCAGCCTCTCCGATGATGATGATGAGGATTCCCCGTACGTGCCGAAGAGGAAGACTAGAAGAACTCGAAGTCCTCCGGCCAGACGCGCTCGATCCAAACGCCGCTCTGCTCAGGGGAAGAACCTGAACCAGCACTCAGGTACCTCACAGCGCTTTCAAGGGGGCATTTCATTAAAAAAACATTTTTTCGTGTTTAAGTGCTATAATCGGATCCCGGTGCTTCTACCAACCCAGAAAACGTGAAAAGTGAAACCCAGTAACTTTGTTCTGGTGAGTCTTTCTCTGCAAGCATGTCAGAAAATAAGACAATCAGATTTCGGTCTCTTTCTGACATATGAAGAGGATCTTATTATAATATTAAGTGAGGGATAATGTACATCCAGCCGGTTGTTATCTCAGAATAAACCAGACAGGGTGATCAGGATCAGGTCTCCATCAGCCTGAAGGGGGTTTATTCTGAGATAACACACACACATACACACACACACACACCTGAAGGGTGATCGGGATCAGGTCTCCATCAGCCTGAAGGGGGTTTATTCTGAGATAACAACCGGCCGGATGTAAATCACATCAGTAAATAATTAGACACAAAATATTGATCTGAGTTGAAATATTTTATTAGCTCTTTAAACTAGGGATGTTAACGATTGATGATCGATTAATTGTCCATAATACATTTAATCGATAAGACTTATCGATTGTTGATTAAGCAGGTTCATGCGCGGGTGTGTGCGGCTCAACCACGAAACGTGAAGCAGACGTTTTGGGATCATTTTACAGCTAGACGTACACCTTCATCATGACCATAAGTTTGCGTGTGCATTCTCAGCATATTGTTTGGTGCAGTTGTATGTTGTAATATTGTGTTTATTTTGTGTAGGCCTATCTTTATCTCATATAGGATACATTTGGCTAAGAATAAACGGCTTCAGCGCGCAGCTCAAAGAGCAATGCACAACTAATAATGACTATGATTGGGACTGTCATATTACATGACATTATACAGAGAACATTAATACAGAGAATGACATTATACAGAGAACATTATTAATATTGTAATAAAATATTGAATTATTTGGGTTTAGTTGCCGTGTTAACATGAGTTACACATTATGAATAGCACGCATCTGAGGCGCGTTGGTGACATGTTATATTAGTCGTTATATTTGATGATTAAATAAGTAATTTAATAAATTATCAATCATATCGACTCATTTTACAACCCTACTAGCCCTTTATTTATATTAAAAACACTTCTCATTCATTTGGTGAGGAACATGTCGTTTTTAGCAGCATTTGCACACCCTGTTGTGCTGTTGGCTATATAACACTGCAGTAGACGCATATTGCAGTATTAATGCTATCCATTAATTGATCGTTAATTTAAACGACGATCGATCAAGGGGATTTTTGTAAATTGACATCACTACTTTAAACGCAAAGCTTCCGCGGAGCGAGCAGTTTCAGCGGCGAGTTCGAACTAGACGGACATTTAGGAGATACGGTATACAGTCATAACACTTATTACACAGCATTTCAACACATTCATAATTATGGAGATATAAGATATTGATTTAAGATTAAACTGTTTTAAAATTGTCCCTGTTTGTATCTTATAATCCAACAGTGTACAAAACAATAGACATAAATAGCAGCCGCTGCATTTGTATAAAACGAGAGAGCGAGTCCACGATACTTGATGGCATAATTAAGTAACTGTACTCAAAATATTGATTCGACTGAGTTTTATTAATTTATTAGCTCACCAAACGCAAAACTTTCATGAAGAAAAACCGTGTAGCGAGTGTATAGCGCTGCTGACTTCAGTGACCCGGAGGAGACTGTTTCTGTTTTCAAGGTTGTTATCTGTGAATAATATAACGCTGGATGGAGCGATTGACCAATCAGAATCAAGTATTCCACAGAGCCGTGTAATAACGGCCCTAAATCTGCACGTTTCCACCCACAGCGCCGCCATTTTGTTTCTCGAGCAACAACAGTGAGCAGTTCTAACGCAACGGCAGAAGATCCAGCAAAGCCTGAAACTGTTCTGTCGTTGAGCACAGACGAGCACTGAACACTATTGACCAGAACATGTCACCATTTGCATTTAAAGGGACACACACAAACGCGCGTTTCTGCTTATAACCAAAAAGAGGCAAATTTGACAAGCTATAATAAATGATTGGTATTTTTAGCTGAAATTTCACAGACACATTCTGGGGACACCAGAGATTTATATGAAAACTTGTGAAAAGGGGCATAATATGTAATATATCACACTATCTAACATTTCATTCTTTTAACAATTTAATGATTCACAGAGAAAAAACGTGCTGAAGTGGAAGAAACTGACGTGCACCTCGACACACACTCGCCAGTTTGTGTTCCTGTCGAGAATCCCAGCCAATCAGAGCCCAGCCCAGGTAAACGCAGATGTGAATTCTTCATAGTTATTGCTTTCTCTTCAATGGTTATTTATAGAGCTGTGGAATATAATCACTAGGGATGGCCCGATACCGATACTGGCATCGGGTCGATACTGTCCTCATATACTCGTACTCATAAAAATTCGCCGATACCACGCCCCGATACCACGTACATTTTGCGAAACGAAACTGGCCGCCGCGAGTGCTTTGTCGAGGTGAACTGAGGCATAGGGACGTGCTCTCCCAACGCAATAGAGTGCGGCGCGGCACTAGATCTGATGGCCGAGTGCGAGCGCGGGCGGTAATGCACTCACTCTGTGTGTGCGGGTTGCGGAGGAATAAAACGATTTGCGGGACTCCCGCAAACTAGAAATATCTATGAATAAAACATTAGATTTTTATTCATCTGTTGCAGAAAAGCAAGAAGAACAACTAAAACAAAATAAAAACGATTTACAGGCCAGAGTTTCTATTCTTAACATGTTTGCAGCGTTGAGCGATGTAGCCAATCACAGACATGTGTTGATTTCTTGAACGCAATGGCCAATCAGAAGCATTTAAGGTAGACTCCCCTCACCGCTCAACTTTTTTGTTCAGTGCTGAATTCTGTATGCTGGCAAATCCTCTAATTATAACAAACAAATTGTGGATATTATGAAAGATTCATTGTGCAGTCAGCTTCATTGATAATAACATGTGTGAGATCGCGATGAACTGTCAGCTTTTTAGGAATTAGGCTATTAAGGGAGCGCACTGTGGGCGCATTCAGTCATTCCAGACCATGCACGCAGTAACTGCTTGCTTTTATGTTAAATTAACAGTGGTTTGTGTGTTAATACATTTATTATTTTACTCATTATTATTTATTTTTAGACTTGTTAAAACAAGCAGAGAAGAAAATAAAAACAGTCTTCTAACCTGTGTTCTAAAATAGTCTTCTGTCTTCTTTTCTGGGAGCCTATAGTTACTTTTGCGGTAGAAATATCGGTATCGGTACTCGGTATCGGCAAGTACACAAATGTAAATACTCGTATCGATTTGAAAAAAATGGTATCGGGCCATCCCTAATAATCGCTTTTACGATGCTAAACTATTATTTCTTACTTGAATGCTTCTGTTACTCTTGTGCATCAATTTAAAAAAAATTACACACAGGTCCATAGTGGGGGAAAATGTCCATGTCATAAAAATGTTAAGCTTGGGAGCACAGACTTAAGTTTGGTCTCATTTTAGAGAAGATGCATTTTGAAAATTTTTAATTTTGAAGCCCTGCCAACAGAATGAAAGCCTATTAACAAAGATTGCATGATTTAATAGTTAAATGGCCCTGGGATTAAAAGTTGCAGGTCCTGAGAGGAATAGTCTGTGTTCCTAGTACATCGAGTGATATTTTTAAAGGTATAGTCTGCATGTTTCAGAGAAGCAAAAGCTCTGTTCACCTTCAGTTTCGATTCACAGTAAACGCTGCTTTGCAAGTGCTGAGTGTTTGAGTCGTTTATAATTTGCATTTACGCCTAACATCTTCCCAACTTCACAATGAGAATCGTTTATAAAGCTGCTGTCAACAGACGAGCAATGCAATCTCCCTGCGGTTTTTCCGCCAGAATAAAAGCTCGATTGTTTAATGTTTGAAAGCAAAGAAATGAAAGCAGCCATAAATGTTAGTGCTGAAATTTTACTGTTGTTCTGTGAAATAAAATAATAATTATAATAATTATTATTATTTTTACTATAACATATATTGTATTATAATGTTATATTAAATATTATTATTAAATATTCACTTTTTTAATTTTACAGTACAATAGTATTTTTAAATAATAATAATCGCATAATTCTTTTTTGTCTAGCTGAATCTGATCACATGCCTAATAGATGTAAAAGGAAAATAGTAAAGCACTGTTGATTTCAGCAGATTCTTGTTTATTTTCATTTTTATTCTCATTTTCAATAAGAAAGATAAAATAACACAAGGAACTATATAGTGATTATTAATCATTATTGTTAATAAAAGAATGGGAGAAAGTTTAAGAATCATTTTATAATGTAATTGTGAGGCAAGTGAAGATTCACACCGATAAAATAAAATATAGATTTTAGTTGAAAAACTTTAAACGAAAACCTTGCCACTTTGTTGAAGCACCAAATTTCCAAACTGGAAATAAATAACTCAAATACAAATAAATTGGTAACATTTTACAATAAGGTTCATTAGTTAACATTAGTTAATGTATTAACTAACATGAACTAACCATGAGCAATACATTTGTTACTGTATTTATTAATCTTTGTTAAATGTTAGTTAATTAAAAAATAGCTGTTCATTGTTCATGTTAGTTCACAGTGCATTAACTAATGTTAACAAATACAAACTTTTATTTTACTAATGTATTAGTAAATGTTGAAATTAATACTAAGATTAATAAATGCTGTAGAAGTATTGTTCATTATTAGTTCATGTTAACTAAGGTTGATAACTAATGAATCTTATTGTAAAGTGTTACCAAATTAAACCTAAATAGCAATATATGAAATAAAATGACAGAAGCACAATGAAATTACTAAAATTAAAACAAAAGAATATGAATAAAACTATGATGATAAGGTGTTAGTCTCCTGTTTCCCTGCAGCGCCCCCTGGTGTCGTCTCTCTGGAGTCTCCACTCCCTGTTATTCCTGACGGAGAGGCGGAGCTCATGATGATGGACTGCCCAATATTTCAATTCCCAAAGTGTGGCGGCGACTCCTGCGGTCAGGAGAACGAGGCGGCGGCGGTGATGGACAGAGGCAGGAGGAGAGGTAAACCCCTCGCGCGTGAGCCGGGCTCTGGAGGAGCTGTAGGAGGACTGATGTGTGGCACGTGTGTTTCTGCAGGCCGGCTGGTCGATCGCTCATTTCTGGGCGTGGCTTTGAGTGACGTGAGCAATCTCTCCCCCGCAGCCTATCAGAAGCCGGCGTGTGCTTTGGCCACGCCCCCGAGCTCCGCCCCCAGGCGTCGCTGCACCGGATCCGTGAACTACAAGGAGCCGTCGATCAGCTCGTACGTGCCTCGCTTTATCCATGCCTGTCAATGCTGATCAAATACAACTGTTCATTCATTCATACTAGCTCAGGTTTATTAAATAATGCACCTAATCATTAGTGAATGTTAATTAACATTACATTTCTCAAATGGTAATGAAGTGATTTATGCATTATTTACAAGTACATCAGATTTCCCAAGATACAATATTTGTTTACTTTGTTCTAAACCGTTATTAATTAACGTTATTAATGTTGCATGTTGGATGTTTGGGTTCTTTTGGGCAGTTCGTTTCAAAATGGTTTAAAAACTGATCAGGTCATTCATAAGTTCTTCATCACGTGGTCTCTGATAAGCAATATGAACTTTTATTCTTTCTAAACATAAAAAGTCCATGTTACAGCACACATTTGGCCTTGTATAATATAAACTGTTAAAACACAAAAAGAATCAGCTGCAAAGTGTGGCTTGTACATTATAACTGAATCCGCTCTCGAGTCGAGTCTTTATTTACACAGCGCTTAAACACTGACCGTTTCACAGCAGCTTTACAGTGATAATAGGAGATTACAGTAACAGAAGTAGTGTTAAAGTAAGTAGTCTTACTTTATAAATTGACCTCAACTAATGACTTGTCTGCCTTAAACATGTATGATGCAGAATTGTAGCGATGTGAAGCGGACTGGTTTGTCTCGGCTTCGGTCGTGTGTGGTAACCGTGTTGCTGTTGCAGGAAGCTGCGGCGAGGCGATAAGTTCACGGACACGCGGTTCCTGCGCTCCCCGATCTTCAAGCAGACGCAGGCGTCCCGCCGGAGCCTCCGCAAGACCGACCTCTACAACGAGGCGTTCGTGGGCTGCCGCTGACTCCCACAGCGCCGCTTTAATTAAGACTTTTAACTTGTTACATAATTGACTGCTTTTAAATCTCATGAATTTAATTGTGAATGTTAATAAAGTTTGTCCTTTTAATTTTCCTAAAGAGTTCTGTTATTTGAGCTTTTCTGATGAGGCACTTTTTTAACTTCTGGAAGCATTTTTTTATTTCTCTAAACTGAGAGCGTCCTGGACGATTTGAAAGATTTAACATTTATAATGTAATTTTGAGACTCTTTACTAAGGTCATGATAACACTTAAGTTAATCCCATTGGTTAATGCATTAAAGTCACCCTGTAGTCAATAATCTTTAATGTTATCCATTAAAACTCATCTTTGATCACCAAATGTACTTATTTAAAAGTTTTTTCCTTGAAAAGAATGTCTTCATGCCTTAAAATATCTTGAATGTAACTCGACACCCTTGCCTCATATAGTATGCGCTGTTCTATGAATATGCAAATGAGCCCCGCCTCCACTCACTCAGAGATCCACTCGTTGACGATCACACGTTGATCTGATTGGTTACAAGGTAGTTTGTGACGTCAGAAACACCAGCGATTTCAAACCGTGTTTTTGAGACTGTCTTTGGTTCACTGCAGTTTTAAGGAGAAAATACTCAGCAATGCTGTCGACTTATGAATTTACACATGGTTTGTCTTAAAGCGTATTAAAAACACCACATAGACATATAAACAACATTAAAAGCTGGATTTTCACATTCGTTATTAATCCTGGTTAATGTTACTAAAATACAACTGTTCTTCAATTCATACTAGCTCATGTCTATTAAATATTGACAGATACTATTTATTTAACAATGCATTAGTTAATATTAATTAACATTAAATTTATTTAATGGTAATGAAGCGATTCAGCTACTGCATTATTTGCAAGTATGGGAGATTTTCCGAAATAAAAAATATTTGTTGACTTTGTTCTTACGGAATGTATAGCTGATATAAAAAACTGGATAACTAGTTATTTCCTACTACTTAATTCTGAAAAAAGAGATTCAAATTATTGGACAAAAATCTTCCTCACGAAATAACCTAGAATACTGTCTATGAACACGTCATTCATAAGTACTTTATCACGTGGTCTCGCTTTAACTCGCCGGTGTTTATTCTTTCTAAAAAAAATAAAAAGACCATGTATGATATTGTTAAAACGTGAAAAGAAAGTGTGGCTTGTACATTATACCTGAATCCGCTCCCATTCGTTCACGTTTATTGACTCCGCGCATGCGCAGTGCTGAAACGGAAGCCTCTTCATTGGAGAGCGGAAGTGCCTCGTTCTTTTTCAACCACGGTCTGCCATCATGGTGAGTGAACTCACTGTCGCGGAGTCTAAAATCAAACAAATATGGTGTTTTTTGCAGTATTTCAGACGAAGAACGCATTGGAGACGCGTTTTAATACCTTAACGCCCCTCTTTATAGTAGTTTTGAAGTATAAACGAGGCTTTTAGCGCTATCGGTGAGAAAGAGCGTCAGATGTGCCTCGAAACAACGTGGTGGAGAGAGAGATAGTTAGGCCGGAGTCTGCAGACAATCGTGTTTCACAGGACCATCAAATGATGATACATTACCGAAACACTCGATATAAAGGTGTTTTATAGCGGGAAAGTTGTGTTATTAGGTCCCGTTCACACGGGCACGAGCAGTGAGAGCGCGCTCGCGAGCTACCGGCTGAAATACGCGCTTAAAGAGACAGTTCACTCAAAAATTACAATTGTCAAAATGTACTCATGCTCATGTTGTTCTAAACCTGTATGAAGTTCGTTCTTCTGCTAATTTCAAATGTTTTAAAGAGTGTCGGTAATCAAACAGTTGCTCTACCCCATTGACTTCCATAATAGGAAAAAAAATCCTATGGAAGTGAATGGGTCCATCAACCGTTCGGTTCCCGACAGTCTTTAAAACCTCATCTCTGGTGTTCAGCTGGAGAAACTCATACAGGTTTGGGTGAGTATGACAGAATTAAAGTTAGATTGTTAACATTACTGGACACACAAGGCATTGCCAGCCTTTGATGAGAACTGCATTTCTGTCACTGGGATGTTTTACATTGAAAATGCATTGTCTTATTTACTTTTTTTCTTCAGGTTTTTAAGCGCTTTGTCGAAATCGGCCGCGTTGCATTCGTGGCCTTCGGGCCTTATGAGGGGAAGCTGGTGGCGATTGTAGATGTTATTGACCAAAACAGGGTGAGTTTAAACACTACAGTGCTGTTATGTCACGTTATAAAGCTTCATGAACACTGTCAGGGTTGAGTCACTGGTATAGTGAGTGTTGTGCTTGTGTTCAGGCGCTGGTGGACGGCCCGTGCACTGGGGTCAAGAGGCAGGCCATGCCCTTCAAGTGCCTGCAGCTCACAGACTACGTCATCAAAGTCCCTCACAGGTGTGTGTGTGTGTGTGTGAGTGAGTGGTGCTGTCAGGAGTGTGTGTGTGTGTCCCATCATGCCCTGCTTCATCACTGTAGAGCAAGCGTGATTCTGACATGGTGAATGTAGTGCGTCCATATTTCAATCCTGCTATATAGAATTAGGGATGGGCATTTGTCAATTTCTCAATTTGATCATTGACGGGTCTCAGAAACGAGTACTCTGGGCGGGGCGTGTCGTCACGGAGATGAGGAATATTTTATTATATTTAATATTTAATTTAATTTTAAGACTGTTATGATAATGAATGTTGACAACATTTCTATGAAAACATGAACTTATTAGGGCTGCACTATTTGGGGGAAATGTCATATTGTGATTATTGAGGTCAATATTGCGATATAATGAACAAATGGTTTCATGAGTTGCCTGGTTCTCAAGGCAAATGCACACAGATTAGTGATAATGCTGAAATGTCTATTTCTCAACTCAAACTAGCAACAACTAAATGCACAGTTTTTAAATTATTTTTATTTTTTTTACAAAATTAAATAAATGACATCTTTGCATTACTGCAAACTTATTGTCTCAATAGTACAATAGTTAAAAATAAATAAGAACATTTATCTTATGAGGATAAATGTTCATGAAAATAAGATATCTTGAACATTGTCCAGACAAACAGGGATATTTAAGCAGGAAGTGTGTGTTGATCGTCAAAACATTTGGTAACTAAACAGATTTTTAAGTTTAATGACAACATGTCTCAGTGTTTACACGGTACAATGACTCGTTGGCCACTGTTTTTATTATTGCTTGACACAAATTTCACGATTTCAATTCAAATCTTGTGATTCCAATCTTATTCAATATTGATTCATTTGGATAAATATTAGGTAGCCTAACAGAACTCACCTAATAAACATAAACCTGCAGAGAGCCTGTCAGCTGTATTATTATTATTATTATTATTATTATTAAAGGTTAAAAATAACTTGAATTAAATATAATGTGGTTTTTACTAGGCTATAATAACAATGTTACAATATTCTCGGCCCATCCCTATACAGAACATGCTTTTATAACCGTTGCAAAGCAAGACTGAAAGCAGGAGTAGTGTGCACTAGATAGAGAGCTGTCGGCGCAGGGTACGGTACTGAAACCCGGTATTAAACGGCCCCGGGGCTGAGTTTTGAAAGACCGCTGTATCGATAAGCTCGGACGTTATCGGTTCTGCTGTCGGTACTGGAGAAATTAAGAAATTACACGTAGGCCTACTATTTATTATTGCTATAAAGACGTAATCTTGAACATTCTCGCCAGCCATTTCTATACATAATAATATTAAACCATTTGTCTGTGATGCAATTTTGCTATTGGCAGTCCAGAAGACAGAGAGCGATCTCTCACGCGGAGCCACAGCGCGCACAACACACAGCCCTGCTTAATGACTGACAATGAGGACAGAACTAAACATCCAAACGTGGTTACACTTTAGATCCGGGATATTATTCTAATTTTATTTTAGATTTCGGCTTTCAAAAATGAAAAGATATTTGAGATGAAACCATTACAAACTAGTAGAGGTGGGCGATATATCGTTTAGACGATAATATCCAAATTGTTGTCTGGACGATATGCAAAATTGGGATATTGAATATTTCATAATTTGTACAATCCGACCCCCCAAACATGAAAAGAGCTGAAGGAAGTTAAAGAGAAAACAAATAACGCACACTATAACCTTCTAAACAATTATATGTAGCGATTTTAATACTGTAGGGTTTTGTTTGACTGTATTTTATTTTTTGTACAAAATCACGATCGTTCCTCAATTGCACGAGAGTAAAGCTGCTACTAATTTGCGATATACGACAACGAAGTTCTTACCTCACCTGTGTGTTATGATGTTTCTTAGGTTGAAGCAACAATCCAAAAGAGTAAAGCCGATGTACGATTAATAAAATAGCTGCTAGAAAAGGCAAAATATGCGTTGTTTGCGGAAAAATAAAATCTTAAGTTAAAACGTTTTTCTTAAATGTCTGTGGCGTCCTCAAGTGGCGAGCTTCGTGATTGCATCATTAGAAAATTGTGTTGTATAATGAGTCCCAAAGATGGAATACATTTTCCCAAGAGATCGGTCCGGTACGCATTACAAACCGAACCATTCCGGTGGTTGGACCATTTTTCCTGCCGACCAAAATCCGCGCTGGGGCCAGTCTATGTCTGGAGCGAACACCACAACGTTGCGCAACATCAAATGGCAAATGTAATGAAAGCGGAACGAAACTCATTGTTTTGTGCTTCACGGACCGTTTATCAGTTCGGACGAATGTCAGTGCAGCGCGATCCGATCTTGATTAAGCGACACCGTTACTACATAAGAAATCCAGTAAACTAAGCATTTGAATTCGCCACTTAAGTAGGCTAATAACATCGCTGCGAGATCTAGTGAGAAGCGTTACAATTTCTCCGTTATTAACTGATCAAACAGCGCTGACGTGGAAACCAGGAGAAACATCGTTCCATGAATGAACTAGTTATAGGTTTTAAGTCCACAGATCATTCACCATGGATTTAATGTAGTAACACTAACTTGTAACCATGGAAGTTTGGCAGAAATATTAAAATGCTTTCAAGTACGTCACACATCTTTTCCAGCACTTCAAAACTCAAATGTTATTTAAATGTTATTTTTAATGTGATGACCAAAACATTATTTGTTCATCCTTCAAAGATTACCCCCATTTATAAAACTAAAAGTTTCAAGATGTAGGAAAACTCACACTTATTTAAAAATAATTTTTCTTTTAATAAATAGGAAATTTCTATGGTATTTCTTAAATTTTTGCTGTATCGAAAACGTACCGAACGTGACACCACTGTATCGTATCAAACCGAACCGTGAATTTTGTGAACCGTTACATCCCTATTAAAAATATAAAAGAACAATAAAGACTTTATTGAATAATATATTATTATAAAAAGTTTAGGAGTCTTTAAATTAATAATGTCTCATATCTTTATGTAATAGTAATTCTATACAATAATAGGTCAAATGCAGCAAGTCAAAAGACCAACTGGACCTTCTTTGCCAGTTTACACACATTTCTTTGAAGGATTGCATAAAATATCGTCTGAATATCGATATTGAGATATTGAAAAAAAAAATCGAGATATTCATTTTTGTCAATATCTCCCACCCCTACAAACTAGACGCATTCTGTCTAGCGCAACTTCCTTCACAGCGATGCACTGTCATTTCTTCCTAAAACCCAAACGTACCGTCAGAATCAGCACGATCGTGATTGTTGTAAAACGCAGTCTCTACTGTTGCTAAATTGCGGACGTGTTTAATCATTTGGGTTATTCCAGCGTTATGGATGTGACATTTGAACTCATAATGACAGGTGAAATGTCTCAGAAAAAAAAAACTTCTTACAATATTTGAATTGGAAATGCATATTCTCAGAGCACCCAATCTGGGAATTGACAGTCAAAATATGTTTTTCTAAAATATATGTAAGCACCCCCAAAAAAGGAAAATATGCATGCGTTATGGATGTGACGGGAAATGACAGAGTTTTTGGTATACTGTTCGAAGTCTGTGAACTTTTAAATCCAATGTATAAATATTGCTATCCACATGATGAAGGGGTCTTAGCTGAACATAAAAATATCAATGTTTAAAATATATATATTTTTATGAAGTGTATTATGAGGAAAAACCAACGTTATGGATGTGACAGAAACCCTGTTATGGATGTGACGCGTCTGAAATACAAAGAATCTGTTTGGAAAATCATCAATCAAACCATCATGGCACTTTTGTTGACGCATAATGGCTGTGTTTTCACATTAAGAAGACTGTCTGAAATGATTATGAAGATCCCCCCCCCCCCCCCCCCCCCCCCCCCAATTATGAATTAGTTATTTTTTTAGCTTGGATCTTACTGTACATCTTAATTCAATATGTAAAATAATTGACAATAAGAGAAGATGAGGTTGAAGGTATTTATTTGATTTATGTATTTCATTCGTTCATGCTTAACACTTTCATCTTTATAATTGTAATTCATGAAAATTCTTCTTAACTAATGATATAAAGTAGGTTGTTATATTGTCATGGTATCTTATCTGAGGTGATGACTCTGAGGTGACAAAGCTATTTGATATGACACATTAATATAACTAGATTTTTATTCAATTTATTTTCCCTGATTGTGTGCGTTTTTTAATATCATCTTACCATTTTATCCATCTGTCGTTGTGGTAGGCGTTTAGCTTTAAGATAACGCTGTCTTCGAGCTGTCAAAACCTGAGCTTGAATGACAGGAAGTGCGAGCGAATTAGAGGGCGCCTGTTTCGCGCCTAAACCAATCAGGTTCATGCCAATCTAACAACAAAAGGCAGAGAAAATCACTCACAGCTTTATTTGTTTTGTTAAAGCATTGCTTTTTCTTTTGCTATAGATATTTTACATTTCAAAATATAAAGCAAATGTTATTTACCCGAATGTTAAAAAAAAAACACACCAAAAAGAACCGATAAGAATACCGTTAAAGTACCGGATCGATAAGCAGAATCGGTAAGAGTAGTAATACCGTTAAACCTTACCGATACCCATCCGTAGTCGGCACAGCGCGAGTGTGTGTGTTTCTTCAGAAAGCGTCTGATTATCAGCTGTGCTTTTATATCTGAACATTTGACTTTCAAATGTCAAACTTGTTATTCATTTTGTTTTTTAAATTGTTTGTAACATTTACATCAATGTTATAAACTAACTTCTATTAATATTTTTAATGAGAATTCCGTTAAATACAGATATTTTTGTAATATCCAATGGTGTGGGGTCTGTGTGACAGCTCTAGATGTGGAGAATAGGTGTGTGTGTGAGAGATTTGGTGTGTGTGTGTGAGAGATTTGGTGTGTGTGTGAGAGAGATTTGGTGTGTGTGTGTGAGAGATTTGGTGTGTGTGTGAGAGAGATGTGGTTTGTGATCTGGTGTGTGAGAGAGATCTGGATTGTGATCCTGTGTGTGTGTGTGTGTGTGTGTGTTCCTCAGCGCCCGGCAGAAGTATGTGAGGAGAGCCTGGGAGAAGGCCGAGGTCAACAAGAAGTGGGAGGAGAGCAGCTGGGCTAAGAAGATCGAGGCCAGGAAAAAGGTGATTAACTGAACACACACACACTGTTATTGGGATGGAGGTTTGTGTTGTGAATGAATGATCTGGCTTATCATGATGCATTTCTTTTTACAGAGGGCAAAAATGTCTGACTTTGATCGCTTCAAGGTGATGAAGGCCAAGAAAATGGTACGTGTGTGTGTGAAGAAGTATATGAACGCGTGTTGGACTGTGTGTGTGTGAACGAGTATATAAACACGTGTTGGACTGTGTGTGTGTGAACGAGTATATAAACACGTGTTGGACTGTGTGTGTGTGAACGAGTATATAAACACGTGTTGGACTGTGTGTGTGTGTGTGTGAACGAGTATATGAACGCGTGTTGGACTGTGTGTGTGTGAACGAGTATATGAACGCGTGTTGGACTGTGTGTGTGTGTGAAGAAGTATATGAACGCGTGTTGGACTGTGTGTGTGTGTGAAGAAGTATATGAACGCGTGTTGGACTGTGTGTGTGTGAACGAGTATATAAACACGTGTTGGACTGTGTGTGTGTGTGTGTGTGAACGAGTATATGAACGCGTGTTGGACTGTGTGTGTGTGAACGAGTATATGAACACGTGTTGGACTGTGTGTGTGTGTGAACGAGTATATGAACACGTGTTGGACTGTGTGTGTGTGTGAACGAGTATATGAACACATGTTGGACTGAGTGTGTGTGTGTGAACGAGTATATGAACACATGTTGGACTGAGTGTGTGTGTGTGAACGAGTATATAAACACGTGTTGGACTGAGTGAGTGTGTGTGAACGAGTATATAAACACATGTTGGACTGTGTGTGTGTGTGTGAACGAGTATATGAACACATGTTGGACTGTGTGTGTGTGTGTGAACGAGTATATAAACACGTGTTGGACTGTGTGTGTGAACGAGTATATGAACACATGTTGGACTGAGTGAGTGTGTGTGAACGAGTATATAAACACGTGTTGGACTGTGTGTGTGTGTGAACGAGTATATGAACACATGTTGGACTGAGTGTGTGTGTGTGTGAACGAGTATATAAACACGTGTTGGACTGTGTGTGTGTGTGAACGAGTATATGAACACATGTTGGACTGAGTGAGTGTGTGTGAACGAGTATATAAACACGTGTTGGACTGTGTGTGTGTGTGAACGAGTATATGAACACATGTTGGACTGACTGTGTGTGTGTGAACGAGTATATGAACACGTGTTGGACTGAGTGTGTGTGAACGAGTATATGAACACGTGTTGGACTGTGTGTGTGTGTGTGTGAACGAGTATATAAACACGCGTTGGACTGAGTGAGTGTGTGTGAACGAGTATATGAACACGTTGGACTGAGTGAGTGTGTGTGAACGAGTATATAAACACGCGTTGGACTGAGTGAGTGTGTGTGAACGAGTATATGAACACATGTTGGACTGTGTGTGTGTGAACGAGTATATGAACATGTTGGACTGAGTGAGTGTGTGTGAACGAGTATATGAACACGTGTTGGACTGAGTGTGTGTGAACGAGTATATGAACACATGTTGGACTGTGTGTGTGTGAACGAGTATATGAACATGTTGGACTGAGTGAGTGTGTGTGAACGAGTATATGAACACGTGTTGGACTGTGTGTGTGTGTGAACGAGTATATGAACACATGTTGGACTGTGTGTGTGTGTGAACGAGTATATGAACACATGTTGGACTGTGTGTGTGTGAACGAGTATATGAACACGTGTTGGACTGAGTGAGTGTGTGAACGAGTATATGAACACGTGTTGGACTGAGTGAGTGTGTGTGAACGAGTATATGAACACGTGTTGGACTGAGTGAGTGTGTGTGAACGAGTATATGAACACATGTTGGACTGTGTGTGTGTGAACGAGTATATGAACACGTGTTGGACTGTGTGTGTATATGAATGTGTTGGACAGCGTGTGTGTGTGTGAACGAGTATATGAACACGTGTTGGACTGTGTGTGTGTGTGAACGAGTATATGAACACGTGTTGGACTGTGTGTGTGTGTGAACGAGTATATGAACACGTGTTGGACTGTGTGTGTGTGTGAACGAGTATATGAACACGTGTTGGACTGTGTGTGTGTGTGAACGAGTATATGAACACATGTTGGACTGAGTGTGTGTGTGTGAACGAGTATATGAACACGTGTTGGACTGAGTGAGTGTGTGTGAACGAGTATATAAACACGCGTTGGACTGAGTGAGTGTGTGTGAACGAGTATATGAACACATGTTGGACTGTGTGTGTGTGAACGAGTATATGAACACGTGTTGGACTGTGTGTGTGTGTGAACGAGTATATGAACACGTGTTGGACTGTGTGTGTGTGTGAACGAGTATATGAACACGTGTTGGACTGAGTGAGTGTGTGTGAACGAGTATATAAACACGCGTTGGACTGAGTGAGTGTGTGTGAACGAGTATATGAACACATGTTGGACTGTGTGTGTGTGAACGAGTATATGAACACGTGTTGGACTGTGTGTGTGTGTGAACGAGTATATGAACACGTGTTGGACTGTGTGTGTGTGTGAACGAGTATATGAACACGTGTTGGACTGAGTGAGTGTGTGTGAACGAGTATATAAACACGCGTTGGACTGAGTGAGTGTGTGTGAACGAGTATATGAACACATGTTGGACTGTGTGTGTGTGAACGAGTATATGAACACGTGTTGGACTGTGTGTGTGTGTGAACGAGTATATGAACACGTGTTGGACTGTGTGTGTGTGTGAACGAGTATATGAACACATGTTGGACTGTGTGTGTGTGAACGAGTATATGAACACGTGTTGGACTGTGTGTGTGTGTGAACGAGTATATGAACACGTGTTGGACTGTGTGTGTGTGTGAACGAGTATATGAACACGTGTTGGACTGAGTGAGTGTGTGTGAACGAGTATATGAACACATGTTGGACTGTGTGTGTATATGAATGTGTTGGACAGCGTGTGTGTGTGTGAACGAGTATATGAACACATGTTGGACTGAGTGTGTGTGTGTGTGTGTGTGTGTGTGTGAACACAAGCTCATCAGTTTGTCTTCTCTCCGCAGAGGAACAAGATCATCAAGCACGAGATGAAGAAGCTCCAGAAAGCTGAACAAAAGAAAGCTTAAACTATCATAAATAAACATGTTTGACTTGTAAACTTGACTCAGTGTTTTAAGTGTTTTGTATCCATTGTAGGGCTGGGTATTGTTCAAAATCTTTCGATCCGGTGCCAATTTCGATACCTCAGTTTCCATAGCGGTTCCTAACAATACTTTTTTCGATACCAATTTTATGAAATCCATTTGAACAAGATTACATAACACATTACCTCAGAAAAACTTTGTTTTTATTTTTTCAGTTTGACTCGAGCTCCTAGCCGGTGCAAAAAGGAACAAAAAATGTTTTATAAAGAGCTCATGCTCACCAAAGCTGATTTATTTTTTTAAATAGAAATACAGTAAAACTTGTAATATTGTAAAATAGTATTACAATTTAAAATATCATTTGAATATATTTCAAAATGTAATTTATTGAAATGAATTGAATTAAAAGCTGAATTTTCTAAATCATTACTTCAGTGTCACATGACCCTTCAGAAATATGAAAACAGTTTGCTGCTTAATATTTTGGAAACTGATCAATTTTTTCATGATTCTTTGATGAATAAATACAAAAGAACAGCATTTTTTTAAAAACGAAATATTTTGTAACATTACACATGTTTTATTGTCACCTTTGATAACTTTAATGCATCCTATTCCTTACTGAAAAAAAATCTGACTAACCAACTCATTTTTGAACGGCAGTGTACATTCAGTAGGTTATTATTTATTGCAATATAAACACTGTCAGAGTGATCAACAAGGTATCTCTTTATTTACCAGTCGAAGACGGAGCCATTTTTATGTTTACTCCGTGCACTGTCAAGGTCTTCATCATATTTTCGTGGTATACCGGTCTTAGCAGCAATTATTTTACCGCAAATACTGCATCGCGCGCTGTTGGCATCGAGCCTGGAGAAATACCCACACTTTTGATCGACTTTTCCACATCTTTAAGGTATTATGTGTGTGTGCTCCCGTCTCATATGAATATGTGCGCGGAGAGTTTGTGTGTGTGTGTGTGTGTGTGCTCGCGTGTCATTGAGTATGTGCGCGAGTTTGTGCGTGCACGCGCGCGTCTCATATGAGTATGTGCGCGGAGAGTTTGTGTGTGTGTGTGTGTGTGTGTGTGTGGTCGCGTGTCATTGAGTATGTGCGCGAGTTTGTGCGTGCACGCGCGCGTCTCATATGAGTATGTGCGCGGAGAGTGTGCGTGCACGCGCGCGTCTCATATGAGTATGTGCGCGGAGAGTTCCGCGCGTCTTGTGTGTGTGTAGAGTTTGCGTGTATGTGCATTTCATATGTATTTGTTTGAGCACTGACGTTGACGAGTTAACTCCTTAGGTATCGAAATCTGGAACCGAACAACATGTCATTTTTCGATACTCGATAGTATCGAGGCAATTCGGTCGGTACCTAAAAAGTATCGAACTCGGTTCCCAGCCCTAATTCATTGTCTGATTTGGATTCATAAATGCTGTAAAATTGATAGGTAGCCTATTGTATTTCTGAATGTTAACCAGTTTTTGCATTTGTGGGCGGAGCCATGAAGAGAAGGGCGTGTCCGTATATGGGTTGATAACACGCCCTAAAAGTATGTACTATTTTTGTAAAGAAAAAGTAAATACTTGTGAGTGTGTAGCAGAAGATTAGTCAAGGTTTGGGACATCACGTCATAAAGCAGCGTATTTAACAGTTTTTTTTTTTTTTAAATCAACTTTCATAAAAACTTACAATGACATTTTACACCAGACATAAAACAAACAGATATTGGGGGAAACATATAACATATCTTACATTGTACAGAGTAAAACATTAAATTCTACAAACTATTTTTTTCAAAATATGAGATGTTTTTATGCACTTATTTCTAGTGATTGAATTCAGTGAGTCATGGAATATTTTAACATCTTTACAAAAGAAATTAAAGGAGGGTGTTATAGACATTACTTTAGCTTTATGTATATGAAACTTCCCAAGAAGAATTATTAACTTTAAAGTATTATCAATCATTTCTGAGCCAGTATTACAATCCAAGAAGAAGATCATAGCCTCATCTATTCTGATTATTTTGTATCAAAAACCATCATAGATACTTGCTTCCAAAAATCTTCAGAATATTTACAATTACAAAATAAATGTATGAGAGTTTCAGATTCAAGATTACAAAAACAACAGTGTGGAGAGAAGTCTTTTTTAAACTTATTAAGAAATGCATTACAGGGATAATACCTGTGTAGTATTTTAAAGTGAATTTCTTTTACCTTGTTTGGCAGTAAAAATGTATTACTAGCAGACCAGATTGTCTCAGAAGAGAGTATAGAAGAAAAGAATTGTTTCCATTTCAGAATTGCTTTCGGGTAGCAACTGATATCTTGATTAAGACACTTTCTGATGTAAGAATTATTACACTTCATATCCAAAATATTAACGCCTCCAATAACAAGTTTAGGAATCTGCCGCAACACTGAGTTGTAACTAAGATGCGCTTTCACAAGATGAATCAATTTAATGGAAATGTTTTTAACAATCTTACGGTAATCTCTACATGTTGATTCAATCCCTGAGAGAGCAAGAAATTGTTGATAGTTATAAATCTCACCATTACAATTTAATAAGTCGGAAATAGAGATAATTCCTTTATCAAACATTCTTTTTTATACCTACTTTTTCTATTAGATAATATATATTGGTTATTCCATATTATACATGTGTGAGGGGAGAAATTATGTTTAAAGGCTAGTTTCCATGCATCTAGTGATTGCTTGTGAAAATTAGATAATTTTATGGGAAGTTTACTACATTTAAAGTCACATGATAATAAAAATTTTAACCCACCACACTTTTCAAAAAACAAATTGGGGATATAAAACCATATAGAATTATTATGTGCCAAGCAATGTTTTATCCATTATAATTTTAAAAATGGTGTTAAGAGTACTGAAATCAAGAGCGTTGAGCCCACCCTCCGAAAGAGTTCTTATAATCGTTTTCGCTTTATATATTCAGTCCTGTTTTTCCAAATGAACTTAAAAATGGCCCTGTCAATATCTGTGCACATTTTAGAGTTAACATACAAGGAGAGAGCCGGATATACCAGCCTCGAAATTCCCTCAGCCTTCGAAAGCAGAACACGTCCACGGATAGACGAGTTTCTCTGAGACCAGCAATTAAAAAACATTTTTGCTTTATGTAAACACGTAGTAAAATTATTTTCAACTCTTTCATGTGGAGATTTATTAATTATAATGCCAAGATACCCAACCTTTTCTTTTACCTTAATTCCACATATATCTGGGATAGTAGAATGATGAATTGTCAAAATCTCTGATTAACAAAGAGGCCAGAGGCATTTGAAAAATGTTTTAATGCCTCTAATATAATGGGGACTTGTCTTTTATCCTTCAGGAAAATGCATGTATCATCTGCCAGTTGACTAGTTAGAATAGTGCGGTCTGCAATTTGGATGCCCTCGATATTCGAACAATTCACTATATAAAGGAAAAAAAAGGAGAAATAGGGCAGCCTTGCCTGATGCCTCTCTCAATGACAAACCGTGGTGAAGTCCCATTAGAGAAGGATACATTACTATTAATGTCTTTATACAAGGTCTGAACAGTTTTCATAAATTTTGGACCGAAGCCAAATCGTCCTAAAGCATCATACATAAAGGCATGCTCTACTGTATCAAATGCCTTGTAGAAGTCTAAGAACAAGATAAGTGCATCATCATTAACCAACTCAGAGTAATCTAAAATATCTAAAACAAGACGAATATTATTTGAAATGTGTCGACCTTTCATGAAGCCAGATTGTGTGAGTGAGATAACTTGTTCTAAGCAGGGTTTTAGTCTCCTAGCATATATTTTGTAATCAGAATTAAGCAACGTTATAGGGCGCCAATTATCTAAAAAAAATGTATCTTTATTTGGTTTAGGGATTAAGGTAATAAGACCTTGCTTCATCGATGCGGATAGTTCTCCCCGATCTAAACATTCTTTGAGAACATCTAAAATTAAATATTTTATATCATTCCAAAATGATCGATAAAATTCAAACGGTAACCCGTCAGGGCCCGGACTCTTATTAAATGGGGTCTTTGTAATTAGAATGTCTAGTTCTTCCATAGTTATCTCTCCCTCACAAACAGCTTGACTATCTTCACTTATAGATGAAATAAAAGAATCCACCTCCATGAAAAATCTATTAGAAAATTCAGAATGAAATGAAGAAGTATAAAGTCGTCGATAGAAGTCAGATACAAACTTTGAAATTTTGCCTTCATCTGAAGTGAGATTACCATTAATATTAAGGGTTGAGAACCTTTTTAACTCGCCTCTTCTTTTTTCTAAATTAAAAAAAATATAGAGTTCTTCTCTCCAAATTCTAGCCACTTTTGCCCTCGATCTGATGAATGCACCTTTGGCCTTTTCAGCATAAAGAACATCAAGGTCTTCCTTCAATAAATACAACTTCTCCCTGTCCTGTTCACTGGGAGATGACAGACATAAAATATTATTTATTCCCTTTATGATCGCAGAGCTTCTCGACTCCTTTGCCTTAGAGAGTCTTTTACCAAACTGTATAGAGAATTTTCGGCACTCATATTTAAAAAATTCCCACTTTGCAATAGCAGAGTCTGAATTAACTTTAGATTTCTCAATAATGTTCTTAATGCCAGAACAATATGAAGGAAGTTGCAAAAACGAAGTATTCATCTTCCAGTATCCTGGTCGTCTCTGAAAACTATTACGAACCTCAGATATTTCAAGATCGATACAGTTAGAGGGGCAGGAGAGATTGTACAGGAGCTATTAAAAGAAACTAGGCGGTCAGATATAAGCCAAAGGTCTATTCTAGATTTTTGTGACATGTCTGCTTTAAACCAAGTAAATGACGAGATACTGTTTCCATGGACGTGTCTGTAAGCATCCAACAAAGAAAGCCTGCTACAAAAATCATTTATTACTAGATTAAGAGAATTAACATTAAGTCTTGGGGGGAATCTATCTAAATGTAGATCATTAAATCCCTTCATTAAAATCCCCTCCCACAATAAATGCTGCTGAAGGAAATTTCGAATTTAAAGCAAGTAATTTTGTAGATAAAGATTGGAAAAGAATATGGTTTAAGTTAGAGCTATTAAAGCCATATACATTACATAAGATAATAACAGCTTCTCCAGACTGAACAACAGCCATTATCCATCTACCCTCTAAGGAGAAGTGTGACTCAAGAATTTTACCACTAAAATTATGGTTAAATAAAATTACAACTCCCCCTGAGTGAGTAGATCCATGTGAAAATAAAGTTTTACCTCCCCACTGTGCTGACCAAAAAGACTCATCATTAACACTAGAATGAGTTTCTTGTAGAAAATAAACATCTCTTTTTTTAGAATTACAAAATAAAAATAAAGCTTTTCGTTTAGTAAGATCGCGAATCCCCCGAACATTAAGAGAAAAACAAGAAAAGTTAAAAGACATTTAGGAACAGAAAACAAAGAAGGAACAATCTGCCCTATATAGGGCAAACGAGTTATGTATGCGAGAAGGAACAAAGTGCAAAACTTCTCTCTTCAACCTTCCACACCAAGCATCAAATGACTTAGAGAATATCAAACCTATAAAATAATTAACGTTAATAGGCCAACATTACAAAGGAAATGCCACGAGAGAACAAAAAGGACACCATCTTTGCAAAGTGGTTACATAGGCCTACTTGTATCTAAGGTTCAAAGTCATTTTTTGGATCCATAAAAGGATAGAGGGCAAACGTTAACATGATTCACATATTATCCGCTGTAATCTTCTTTCCATCAATAATGGCAAACGATCCCTTGAACCCAGCTCGTTTTCCATCTTTCCTGGCTTGACTTACCAGTGGCCACAGTTTATTCCGTGCCTCCCTCGCCCGTTGTGTCAGATCTTCTGCTATTTTGATGCCTTTCTGTTTGAGAACAATTGTATCTGAAGATGGCAAACAATCCATACTTAAATCATCTTCGACCTCGGGAGTGAGTTTAGCATAATCAAGCTTCACACTTTCTGCCATTCCTTCCATTTATCTCCGGTTATGTTTCAGCAACGTGAGTTTCAGTCAACGCACTCGGCAGGCCGCGACAGACGTTCAATTCTAACAGTCCCAGAAGCCAAATATTCTCAATTCCAGTTTAGAAACGTCGTAGCATCATTCAGAACATAAAGACATTTGTAGAAATAACGCAAAAATCAAGGAAGGAAAAAATAGACAAAGTTTTGCACAAAAGTTTATGCGAGACAGAAACGGTTCAGCTACTCAGACGCCATCTTGGCGCGCCAAAACGCGTATTTAACAGTTGCTCTCCATCCTGTCACTCAAACTTACCTGTCAATCATCTTGTCAAAGATAAAATCCTATACATTTACTTTAATTTTCTGCTGTATCGGAGAGAAATGCAGAAGCACGTGATCTGCAGTCGCGTCTATCATGCAGAGACTCATATTAATGTATAATGATGCATTTAAAAGTTAATGGCGAAACGGATCTTCATGAAAGTTCAAGTTGTAGATTAAATATAACACGGATAACATTACATAAATATTTTAATCAGCTTAAATGTTGATTAGTCACTCAAACCTTCATCTAAACCTCTCACCGTCGGTCGCGCACATCCGCCATGTTTGTAGTTTCTGAATACTTTTAACTCGTGTTTGTAGTTCTGAACTGGATCCTCCACTGCGCAATTCTCTCCTTTTCAGTGTTTTTATGCTGGTCGTAGCAAAAAATGGTAGAAAAGCTTCTCATGAACGCAGTTTAGTGTCTGTCTCCGCTGGATGGCAATTACGTAGAAATACAAATTTTACAGTAAACACAGCAGGTTTATGCTTAAAGTTCCATGAATGATGTATAAAGGTTTTGTGCTAACGTTTTGAGAACACTATTAAAGACCAGGGGTCTCATTTAGAAAACTGTGGTAGGATCCTAGCTTAAAGTGCGCCCGAAAGCCAAACAATATTCAGACTTATAAAAGCGTGCCAACATTCCCTTTATAATCCCAGTCAGAGGAAGATTGCCTCCCTGAAATAACCATATGAGCTTACAACACCTCGTTTTACTGTGCATAGCCTCATCTGCATATCATTTGCATGCATATTCATCCACGTGATGCCATGTTTAACGGTATAAGACATTAGGAGAATATGAGCATTACATTGCTAAAAATCATTTAGTAGCCAATTTTTGCCTTGTTTTTGAAGTTTTTCTCAATCTTTTCCACTGGCCAAATAGTATTTTTAGTTGCTTTAGATTTTTAATGTAAACAGATAGGCCTTATTGTGCGTTATTGATCATTATTTGTGTCAAATATTTCCTCAGACCAGACAAACACAGAATGCCACTGGAAAAGTGTTCAAAAGCAGCGCACTACAAATATTTCTATTTATTTGAATATAATTTTTTTTTTAACTTCTCGATAATGATTTCATGTAAATTAACTCCATTATTGACAATGGCATATTTAATCTAGAAGTGTATATCAGATGTAAAACAGAGTTTAAACCATTCTTTTATGTATTTAAACTGTTATTGTAAACATGCTGTATCTATGATTATGACTCATAATGAATATTGAAGAGGTTTTCCTTCATCAGTCCGTCAGATCTCCATCGGTGTCGTTAAGCGTCTCGGATCAGAGTTTACGAGCAGGTCGAGTGTGTTTGCAGAAATCAGAGCTCGTGTGTGAAGTGGCGGCGGTTATAGACGAGACACTGAGGACAGGAACTGGAGGAAGAGCTTGAGATGAAAAGCTGAGTTTCAGAATCACACCATCAGCGCTCCTGACGTCAGACACGCAACCGAATCCTCATGCAGTCTCGCTCCTGATCCACTCAAAGATCACGGCCCATTCCTCACGGACAAGTCCAGATCTATCCACATGTGTGCGTGTGAGTGTCTGTGTGAGTGCGTGATTGTGTGTGTGTGTGTGTGTGTGTGTGTGTTTGGAGTTCATCAAACTTCTGCTCCTCATGCAGTGTGTGTACGGAGCTGTAGTTTCCTTTTCCCTCTAAACCGAAACTTAAGTGTGTTGTTGGAACGGATGGTTCCCCTGTCAGTGACACCCTTGCCCTCTGTGGTTGATGTGTGTGTGTGTGTGTGTGTGTGTGTGTGTGTGTGTGTGTGTGTGTTTGGAGTTCATCAAACTTCTGCTCCTCATGCAGTGTGTGTACGGAGCTGTAGTTTCCTTTTCCCTCTAAACCGAAACTTAAGTGTGTTGTTGGAACGGATGGTTCCCCTGTCAGTGACACCCTTGCCCTCTGTGGTTGATGTGTGTGTGTTTGTGTGTGTGTGTGTGTGTGTGTGTGTGAGCCTGACCCGCTAGTGTTGAACATGAGCGTTTATAAGCGAGACCCTCAGAGTCAAACTCCATCTGACCGAACGATGATCTTCAGAGTGATTCTGTTAGTTAGTGAGTAAATGCTTTATAATGACTGACTCAGAGAACTTCTAGCTGATGATCTGATGTGTGTGTGTGTTGTCGACCCCAGGTCTCGCTGTAGTGTGTGTGGTGTGTGTTCTAGCTGAAGATCTGATGTGTGTGTGTTGTCGTCCCCAGGTCTCGCTGTAGTGTGTGTGGTGTGTGTTCTAGCTGAAGATCTGATGTGTGTGTGTGTGTTGTCGACCCCAGGTCTCGCTGTAGTGTGTGTGGTGTGTGTTCTAGCTGAAGATCTGATGTGTGTGTGTTGTCGTCCCCAGGTCTCGCTGTAGTGTGTGTGGTGTGTGTTCTAGCTGAAGATCTGATGTGTGTGTGTTGTCGACCCCAGGTCTCGCTGTGAGTGTGTGTGGTGTGTGTTCTAGCTGAAGATCTGATGTGTGTGTGTGTGTTGTCGACCCCAGGTCTCGCTGTAGTGTGTGTGGTGTGTGTTCTAGCTGAAGATCTGATGTGTGTGTGTTGTCGACCCCAGGTCTCGCTGTGAGTGTGTGTGGTGTGTGTTCTAGCTGAAGATCTGATGTGTGTGTGTTGTCGACCCCAGGTCTCGCTGTGAGTGTGTGTGGTGTGTGTTCTAGCTGAAGATCTGATGTGTGTGTGTTGTCGACCCCAGGTCTCGCTGTGAGTGTGTGTGGTGTGTGTTCTAGCTGAAGATCTGATGTGTGTGTGTGTTGTCGACCCCAGGTCTCGCTGTGAGTGTGTGTGGTGTGTGTTCTAGCTGAAGATCTGACGTGTGTGTGTTGTCGACCCCAGGTCTCGCTGTAGTGTGTGTGGTGTGTGTTCTAGCTGAAGATCTGACGTGTGTGTGTTGTCGACCCCAGGTCTCGCTGTGAGTGTGTGTGGTGTGTGTTCTAGCTGAAGATCTGATGTGTGTGTGTTGTCGACCCCAGGTCTCGCTGTGAGTGTGTGTGGTGTGTGTTCTAGCTGAAGATCTGATGTGTGTGTGTTGTCGACCCCAGGTCTCGCTGTAGTGTGTGTGGTGTGTGTTCTAGCTGAAGATCTGATGTGTGTGTGTTGTCGACCCCAGGTCTCGCTGTGAGTGTGTGTGGTGTGTGTTCTAGCTGAAGATCTGATGTGTGTGTGTTGTCGACCCCAGGTCTCGCTGTGAGTGTGTGTGGTGTGTGTTCTAGCTGAAGATCTGATGTGTGTGTGTGTTGTCGACCCCAGGTCTCGCTGTGAGTGTGTGTGGTGTGTGTTCTAGCTGAAGATCTGACGTGTGTTTTGTCGACCCCAGGTCTCGCTGTAGTGTGTGTGGTGTGTGTTCTAGCTGAAGATCTGACGTGTGTGTGTTGTCGACCCCAGGTCTCGCTGTAGTGTGTGTGGTGTGTGTTCTAGCTATAGATCTGATGTGTGTGTGTTGTCGACCCCAGGTCTCGCTGTGAGTGTGTGTGGTGTGTGTTCTAGCTGAAGATCTGATGTGTGTGTTGTCGACCCCAGGTCTCGCTGTAGTGTGTGTGGTGTGTGTTCTAGCTGAAGATCTGATGTGTGTGTGTTGTCGACCCCATGTCTCGCTGTGAGTGTGTGTGGTGTGTGTTCTAGCTGAAGATCTGATGTGTGTGTGTTGTCGACCCCAGGTCTCGCTGTAGTGTGTGTGGTGTGTGTTCTAGCTGAAGATCTGATGTGTGTGTGTTGTCGACCCCAGGTCTCGCTGTAGTGTGTGTGGTGTGTGTTCTAGCTGAAGATCTGATGTGTGTGTGTTGTCGACCCCAGGTCTCGCTGTGAGTGTGTGTGGTGTGTGTTCTAGCTGAAGATCTGATGTGTGTGTGTTGTCGACCCCAGGTCTCGCTGTGAGTGTGTGTGGTGTGTGTTCTAGCTGAAGATCTGATGTGTGTGTGTTGTCGACCCCAGGTCTCGCTGTAGTGTGTGTGGTGTGTGTTCTAGCTGAAGATCTGATGTGTGTGTGTTGTCGACCCCAGGTCTCGCTGTGAGTGTGTGTGGTGTGTGTTCTAGCTGAAGATCTGATGTGTGTGTGTTGTCGACCCCAGGTCTCGCTGTGAGTGTGTGTGGTGTGTGTTCTAGCTGAAGATCTGATGTGTGTGTGTGTTGTCGACCCCAGGTCTCGCTGTGAGTGTGTGTGGTGTGTGTTCTAGCTGAAGATCTGACGTGTGTGTGTTGTCGACCCCAGGTCTCGCTGTAGTGTGTGTGGTGTGTGTTCTAGCTGAAGATCTGACGTGTGTGTGTTGTCGACCCCAGGTCTCGCTGTAGTGTGTGTGGTGTGTGTTCTAGCTGAAGATCTGATGTGTGTGTGTTCTCGACCCCAGGTCTCGCTGTAGTGTGTGTGGTGTGTGTTCTAGCTGAAGATCTGATGTGTGTGTGTGTTGTCGACCCCAGGTCTCGCTGTAGTGTGTGTGGTGTGTGTTCTAGCTGAAGATCTGATGTGTGTGTGTTGTCGTCCCCAGGTCTCGCTGTAGTGTGTGTGGTGTGTGTTCTAGCTGAAGATCTGATGTGTGTGTGTTGTCGACCCCAGGTCTCGCTGTGAGTGTGTGTGGTGTGTGTTCTAGCTGAAGATCTGATGTGTGTGTGTTGTCGACCCCAGGTCTCGCTGTGAGTGTGTGTGGTGTGTGTTCTAGCTGAAGATCTGATGTGTGTGTGTTTTGTCGACCCCAGGTCTTGCTGTGAGTGTGTGTGGTGTGTGTTCTAGCTGAAGATCTGATGTGTGTGTGTTGTCGACCCCAGGTCTCGCTGTGAGTGTGTGTGGTGTGTGTTCTAGCTGAAGATCTGATGTGTGTGTGTTGTCGACCCCAGGTCTCGCTGTGAGTGTGTGTGGTGTGTGTTCTAGCTGAAGATCTGATGTGTGTGTGTTGTCGACCCCAGGTCTCGCTGTGAGTGTGTGTGGTGTGTGTTCTAGCTGAAGATCTGATGTGTGTGTGTTTTGTCGACCCCAGGTCTTGCTGTGAGTGTGTGTGGTGTGTGTTCTAGCTGAAGATCTGATGTGTGTGTGTTGTCGACCCCAGGTCTCGCTGTAGTGTGTGTGGTGTGTGTTCTAGCTGAAGATCTGATGTGTGTGTGTTGTCGACCCCAGGTCTCGCTGTGAGTGTGTGTGGTGTGTGTTCTAGCTGAAGATCTGATGTGTGTGTGTTGTCGACCCCAGGTCTCGCTGTGAGTGTGTGTGGTGTGTGTTCTAGCTGAAGATCTGATGTGTGTGTGTTGTCGACCCCAGGTCTCGCTGTAGTGTGTGTGGTGTGTGTTCTAGCTGAAGATCTGATGTGTGTGTGTTGTCGACCCCAGGTCTCGCTGTGAGTGTGTGTGGTGTGTGTTCTAGCTGAAGATCTGATGTGTGTGTGTTGTCGACCCCAGGTCTCGCTGTGAGTGTGTGTGGTGTGTGTTCTAGCTGAAGATCTGATGTGTGTGTGTGTTGTCGACCCCAGGTCTCGCTGTGAGTGTGTGTGGTGTGTGTTCTAGCTGAAGATCTGACGTGTGTGTGTTGTCGACCCCAGGTCTCGCTGTAGTGTGTGTGGTGTGTGTTCTAGCTGAAGATCTGACGTGTGTGTGTTGTCGACCCCAGGTCTCGCTGTAGTGTGTGTGGTGTGTGTTCTAGCTGAAGATCTGATGTGTGTGTGTTCTCGACCCCAGGTCTCGCTGTAGTGTGTGTGGTGTGTGTTCTAGCTGAAGATCTGATGTGTGTGTGTGTTGTCGACCCCAGGTCTCGCTGTAGTGTGTGTGGTGTGTGTTCTAGCTGAAGATCTGATGTGTGTGTGTTGTCGTCCCCAGGTCTCGCTGTAGTGTGTGTGGTGTGTGTTCTAGCTGAAGATCTGATGTGTGTGTGTTGTCGACCCCAGGTCTCGCTGTGAGTGTGTGTGGTGTGTGTTCTAGCTGAAGATCTGATGTGTGTGTGTTGTCGACCCCAGGTCTCGCTGTGAGTGTGTGTGGTGTGTGTTCTAGCTGAAGATCTGATGTGTGTGTGTTTTGTCGACCCCAGGTCTTGCTGTGAGTGTGTGTGGTGTGTGTTCTAGCTGAAGATCTGATGTGTGTGTGTTGTCGACCCCAGGTCTCGCTGTGAGTGTGTGTGGTGTGTGTTCTAGCTGAAGATCTGATGTGTGTGTGTTGTCGACCCCAGGTCTCGCTGTGAGTGTGTGTGGTGTGTGTTCTAGCTGAAGATCTGATGTGTGTGTGTTGTCGACCCCAGGTCTCGCTGTGAGTGTGTGTGGTGTGTGTTCTAGCTGAAGATCTGATGTGTGTGTGTTGTCGACCCCAGGTCTCGCTGTGAGTGTGTGTGGTGTGTGTTCTAGCTGAAGATCTGATGTGTGTGTGTTTTGTCGACCCCAGGTCTTGCTGTGAGTGTGTGTGGTGTGTGTTCTAGCTGAAGATCTGATGTGTGTGTGTTGTCGACCCCAGGTCTCGCTGTAGTGTGTGTGTGGTGTGTGTTCTAGCTGAAGATCTGATGTGTGTGTCTTGTCGACCCCAGGTCTCGCTGTGAGTGTGTGTGGTGTGTGTTCTAGCTGAAGATCTGATGTGTGTGTGTTGTCGACCCCAGGTCTCGCTGTAGTGTGTGTGGTGTGTGTTCTAGCTGAAGATCTGATGTGTGTGTGTGTGTTGTCGACCCCATGTCTCGCTGTAGTGTGTGTGGTGTGTGTTCTAGCTGAAGATCTGATGTGTGTGTGTTGTCGACCCCAGGTCTCGCTGTGAGTGTGTGTGGTGTGTGTTCTAGCTGAAGATCTGATGTGTGTGTGTTGTCGACCCCAGGTCTCGCTGTGAGTGTGTGTGGTGTGTGTTCTGGCTGAAGATCTGACGTGTGTGTGTTGTCGACCCCAGGTCTCGCTGTAGTGTGTGTGGTGTGTGTTCTAGCTGAAGATCTGACGTGTGTGTGTTGTCGACCCCATGTTTCGCTGTGAGTGTGTGTGGTGTGTGTTCTAGCTGAAGATCTGATGTGTGTGTGTTGTCGACCCCAGGTCTCGCTGTAGTGTGTGTGGTGTGTGTTCTAGCTGAAGATCTGATGTGTGTGTGTTGTCGACCCCAGGTCTCGCTGTAGTGTGTGTGGTGTGTGTTCTAGCTGAAGATCTGATGTGTGTGTGTTGTCGACCCCAGGTCTCGCTGTAGTGTGTGTGGTGTGTGTTCTAGCTGAAGATCTGATGTGTGTGTGTTGTCGACCCCAGGTCTCGCTGTAGTGTGTGTGGTGTGTGTTCTAGCTGAAGATCTGATGTGTGTGTGTGTTGTCGACCCCAGGTCTCGCTGTGAGTGTGTGTGGTGTGTGTTCTAGCTGAAGATCTGACGTGTGTGTGTTGTCGACCCCAGGTCTCGCTGTAGTGTGTGTGGTGTGTGTTCTAGCTGAAGATCTGACGTGTGTGTGTTGTTGACCCCAGGTCTCGCTGTAGTGTGTGTGGTGTGTGTTCTAGCTGAAGATCTGATGTGTGTGTGTTGTCGACCCCAGGTCTCGCTGTAGTGTGTGTGGTGTGTGTTCTAGCTGAAGATCTGATGTGTGTGTGTTGTCGACCCCAGGTCTCGCTGTAGTGTGTGTGGTGTGTGTTCTAGCTGAAGATCTGATGTGTGTGTGTTCTCGACCCCAGGTCTCGCTGTAGTGTGTGTGGTGTGTGTTCTAGCTGAAGATCTGATGTGTGTGTGCGTTGTCGACCCCAGGTCTCGCTGTAGTGTGTGTGGTGTGTGTTCTAGCTGAAGATCTGATGTGTGTGTGTTGTCGTCCCCAGGTCTCGCTGTAGTGTGTGTGGTGTGTGTTCTAGCTGAAGATCTGATGTGTGTGTGTTGTCGACCCCAGGTCTCGCTGTGAGTGTGTGTGGTGTGTGTTCTAGCTGAAGATCTGATGTGTGTGTGTTTTGTCGACCCCAGGTCTTGCTGTGAGTGTGTGTGGTGTGTGTTCTAGCTGAAGATCTGATGTGTGTGTGTTGTCGACCCCAGGTCTCGCTGTAGTGTGTGTGTGGTGTGTGTTCTAGCTGAAGATCTGATGTGTGTGTCTTGTCGACCCCAGGTCTCGCTGTGAGTGTGTGTGGTGTGTGTTCTAGCTGAAGATCTGATGTGTGTGTGTTGTCGACCCCAGGTCTCGCTGTAGTGTGTGTGGTGTGTGTTCTAGCTGAAGATCTGATGTGTGTGTGTGTGTTGTCGACCCCATGTCTCGCTGTAGTGTGTGTGGTGTGTGTTCTAGCTGAAGATCTGATGTGTGTGTGTTGTCGACCCCAGGTCTCGCTGTGAGTGTGTGTGGTGTGTGTTCTAGCTGAAGATCTGATGTGTGTGTGTTGTCGACCCCAGGTCTCGCTGTGAGTGTGTGTGGTGTGTGTTCTGGCTGAAGATCTGATGTGTGTGTGTGTTGTCGACCCCAGGTCTCGCTGTGAGTGTGTGTGGTGTGTGTGTTCTAGCTGAAGATCTGATGTGTGTGTGTTGTCGTCCCCAGGTCTCGCTGTGAGTGTGTGTGGTGTGTGTTCTAGCTGAAGATCTGATGTGTGTGTGTTGTCGACCCCAGGTCTCGCTGTGAGTGTGTGTGGTGTGTGTTCTAGCTGAAGATCTGATGTGTGTGTGTTGTCGACCCCAGGTCTCGCTGTAGTGTGTGTGGTGTGTGTTCTAGCTGAAGATCTGATGTGTGTGTGTGTTGTCGACCCCATGTCTCGCTGTAGTGTGTGTGGTGTGTGTTCTAGCTGAAGATCTGATGTGTGTGTGTTGTCGACCCCAGGTCTCGCTGTAGTGTGTGTGGTGTGTGTTCTAGCTGAAGATCTGATGTGTGTGTTTTGTCGACCCCAGGTCTTGCTGTGAGTGTGTGTGGTGTGTGTTCTAGCTGAAGATCTGATGTGTGTGTGTTGTCGACCCCAGGTCTCGCTGTAGTGTGTGTGTGGTGTGTGTTCTAGCTGAAGATCTGATGTGTGTGTGTTGTCGTCCCCAGGTCTCGCTGTGAGTGTGTGTGGTGTGTGTTCTAGCTGAAGATCTGATGTGTGTGTGTTGTCGACCCCAGGTCTCGCTGTGAGTGTGTGTGGTGTGTGTTCTAGCTGAAGATCTGATGTGTGTGTGTGTTGTCGACCCCATGTCTCGCTGTAGTGTGTGTGGTGTGTGTTCTAGCTGAAGATCTGATGTGTGTGTGTTGTCGACCCCAGGTCTCGCTGTGAGTGTGTGTGGTGTGTGTTCTAGCTGAAGATCTGATGTGTGTGTGTTGTCGACCCCAGGTCTCGCTGTAGTGTGTGTGGTGTGTGTTCTAGCTGAAGATCTGATGTGTGTGTGTGTTGTCGACCCCATGTCTCGCTGTAGTGTGTGTGGTGTGTGTTCTAGCTGAAGATCTGATGTGTGTGTGTTGTCGACCCCAGGTCTCGCTGTGAGTGTGTGTGGTGTGTGTTCTAGCTGAAGATCTGATGTGTGTGTGTTGTCGACCCCAGGTCTCGCTGTGAGTGTGTGTGGTGTGTGTTCTAGCTGAAGATCTGATGTGTGTGTGTTGTCGACCCCAGGTCTCGCTGTAGTGTGTGTGGTGTGTGTTCTAGCTGAAGATCTGATGTGTGTGTGTTGTCGACCCCAGGTCTCGCTGTAGTGTGTGTGGTGTGTGTTCTAGCTGAAGATCTGATGTGTGTGTGTTCTCGACCCCAGGTCTCGCTGTAGTGTGTGTGGTGTGTGTTCTAGCTGAAGATCTGATGTGTGTGTGCGTTGTCGACCCCAGGTCTCGCTGTAGTGTGTGTGGTGTGTGTTCTAGCTGAAGATCTGATGTGTGTGTGTTGTCGTCCCCAGGTCTCGCTGTAGTGTGTGTGGTGTGTGTTCTAGCTGAAGATCTGATGTGTGTGTGTTGTCGACCCCAGGTCTCGCTGTGAGTGTGTGTGGTGTGTGTTCTAGCTGAAGATCTGATGTGTGTGTGTTTTGTCGACCCCAGGTCTTGCTGTGAGTGTGTGTGGTGTGTGTTCTAGCTGAAGATCTGATGTGTGTGTGTTGTCGACCCCAGGTCTCGCTGTAGTGTGTGTGTGGTGTGTGTTCTAGCTGAAGATCTGATGTGTGTGTCTTGTCGACCCCAGGTCTCGCTGTGAGTGTGTGTGGTGTGTGTTCTAGCTGAAGATCTGATGTGTGTGTGTTGTCGACCCCAGGTCTCGCTGTAGTGTGTGTGGTGTGTGTTCTAGCTGAAGATCTGATGTGTGTGTGTGTGTTGTCGACCCCATGTCTCGCTGTAGTGTGTGTGGTGTGTGTTCTAGCTGAAGATCTGATGTGTGTGTGTTGTCGACCCCAGGTCTCGCTGTGAGTGTGTGTGGTGTGTGTTCTAGCTGAAGATCTGATGTGTGTGTGTTGTCGACCCCAGGTCTCGCTGTGAGTGTGTGTGGTGTGTGTTCTGGCTGAAGATCTGATGTGTGTGTGTGTTGTCGACCCCAGGTCTCGCTGTGAGTGTGTGTGGTGTGTGTGTTCTAGCTGAAGATCTGATGTGTGTGTGTTGTCGTCCCCAGGTCTCGCTGTGAGTGTGTGTGGTGTGTGTTCTAGCTGAAGATCTGATGTGTGTGTGTGTTGTGGACCCCAGGTCTCGCTGTGAGTGTGTGTGGTGTGTGTTCTAGCTGAAGATCTGATGTGTGTGTGTTGTCGACCCCAGGTCTCGCTGTAGTGTGTGTGGTGTGTGTTCTAGCTGAAGATCTGATGTGTGTGTGTGTTGTCGACCCCATGTCTCGCTGTAGTGTGTGTGGTGTGTGTTCTAGCTGAAGATCTGATGTGTGTGTGTTGTCGACCCCAGGTCTCGCTGTAGTGCGTGTGGTGTGTGTTCTAGCTGAAGATCTGATGTGTGTGTTTTGTCGACCCCAGGTCTTGCTGTGAGTGTGTGTGGTGTGTGTTCTAGCTGAAGATCTGATGTGTGTGTGTTGTCGACCCCAGGTCTCGCTGTAGTGTGTGTGTGGTGTGTGTTCTAGCTGAAGATCTGATGTGTGTGTGTTGTCGTCCCCAGGTCTCGCTGTGAGTGTGTGTGGTGTGTGTTCTAGCTGAAGATCTGATGTGTGTGTGTTGTCGACCCCAGGTCTCGCTGTGAGTGTGTGTGGTGTGTGTTCTAGCTGAAGATCTGATGTGTGTGTGTGTTGTCGACCCCATGTCTCGCTGTAGTGTGTGTGGTGTGTGTTCTAGCTGAAGATCTGATGTGTGTGTGTTGTCGACCCCAGGTCTCGCTGTGAGTGTGTGTGGTGTGTGTTCTAGCTGAAGATCTGATGTGTGTGTGTTGTCGACCCCAGGTCTCGCTGTAGTGTGTGTGGTGTGTGTTCTAGCTGAAGATCTGATGTGTGTGTGTGTTGTCGACCCCATGTCTCGCTGTAGTGTGTGTGGTGTGTGTTCTAGCTGAAGATCTGATGTGTGTGTGTTGTCGACCCCAGGTCTCGCTGTGAGTGTGTGTGGTGTGTGTTCTAGCTGAAGATCTGATGTGTGTGTGTTTTGTCGACCCCAGGTCTTGCTGTGAGTGTGTGTGGTGTGTGTTCTAGCTGAAGATCTGATGTGTGTGTGTTGTCGACCCCAGGTCTCGCTGTGAGTGTGTGTGGTGTGTGTTCTAGCTGAAGATCTGATGTGTGTGTGTTGTCGACCCCAGGTCTCGCTGTGAGTGTGTGTGGTGTGTGTTCTAGCTGAAGATCTGATGTGTGTGTGTTGTCGACCCCAGGTCTCGCTGTGAGTGTGTGTGGTGTGTGTTCTAGCTGAAGATCTGATGTGTGTGTGTTTTGTCGACCCCAGGTCTTGCTGTGAGTGTGTGTGGTGTGTGTTCTAGCTGAAGATCTGATGTGTGTGTGTTGTCGACCCCAGGTCTCGCTGTAGTGTGTGTGGTGTGTGTTCTAGCTGAAGATCTGATGTGTGTGTGTTGTCGACCCCAGGTCTCGCTGTGAGTGTGTGTGGTGTGTGTTCTAGCTGAAGATCTGATGTGTGTGTGTTGTCGACCCCAGGTCTCGCTGTGAGTGTGTGTGGTGTGTGTTCTAGCTGAAGATCTGATGTGTGTGTGTTGTCGACCCCAGGTCTCGCTGTAGTGTGTGTGGTGTGTGTTCTAGCTGAAGATCTGATGTGTGTGTGTTGTCGACCCCAGGTCTCGCTGTGAGTGTGTGTGGTGTGTGTTCTAGCTGAAGATCTGATGTGTGTGTGTTGTCGACCCCAGGTCTCGCTGTGAGTGTGTGTGGTGTGTGTTCTAGCTGAAGATCTGATGTGTGTGTGTGTTGTCGACCCCAGGTCTCGCTGTGAGTGTGTGTGGTGTGTGTTCTAGCTGAAGATCTGACGTGTGTGTGTTGTCGACCCCAGGTCTCGCTGTAGTGTGTGTGGTGTGTGTTCTAGCTGAAGATCTGACGTGTGTGTGTTGTCGACCCCAGGTCTCGCTGTAGTGTGTGTGGTGTGTGTTCTAGCTGAAGATCTGATGTGTGTGTGTTCTCGACCCCAGGTCTCGCTGTAGTGTGTGTGGTGTGTGTTCTAGCTGAAGATCTGATGTGTGTGTGTGTTGTCGACCCCAGGTCTCGCTGTAGTGTGTGTGGTGTGTGTTCTAGCTGAAGATCTGATGTGTGTGTGTTGTCGTCCCCAGGTCTCGCTGTAGTGTGTGTGGTGTGTGTTCTAGCTGAAGATCTGATGTGTGTGTGTTGTCGACCCCAGGTCTCGCTGTGAGTGTGTGTGGTGTGTGTTCTAGCTGAAGATCTGATGTGTGTGTGTTGTCGACCCCAGGTCTCGCTGTGAGTGTGTGTGGTGTGTGTTCTAGCTGAAGATCTGATGTGTGTGTGTTTTGTCGACCCCAGGTCTTGCTGTGAGTGTGTGTGGTGTGTGTTCTAGCTGAAGATCTGATGTGTGTGTGTTGTCGACCCCAGGTCTCGCTGTGAGTGTGTGTGGTGTGTGTTCTAGCTGAAGATCTGATGTGTGTGTGTTGTCGACCCCAGGTCTCGCTGTGAGTGTGTGTGGTGTGTGTTCTAGCTGAAGATCTGATGTGTGTGTGTTGTCGACCCCAGGTCTCGCTGTGAGTGTGTGTGGTGTGTGTTCTAGCTGAAGATCTGATGTGTGTGTGTTGTCGACCCCAGGTCTCGCTGTGAGTGTGTGTGGTGTGTGTTCTAGCTGAAGATCTGATGTGTGTGTGTTTTGTCGACCCCAGGTCTTGCTGTGAGTGTGTGTGGTGTGTGTTCTAGCTGAAGATCTGATGTGTGTGTGTTGTCGACCCCAGGTCTCGCTGTAGTGTGTGTGTGGTGTGTGTTCTAGCTGAAGATCTGATGTGTGTGTCTTGTCGACCCCAGGTCTCGCTGTGAGTGTGTGTGGTGTGTGTTCTAGCTGAAGATCTGATGTGTGTGTGTTGTCGACCCCAGGTCTCGCTGTAGTGTGTGTGGTGTGTGTTCTAGCTGAAGATCTGATGTGTGTGTGTGTGTTGTCGACCCCATGTCTCGCTGTAGTGTGTGTGGTGTGTGTTCTAGCTGAAGATCTGATGTGTGTGTGTTGTCGACCCCAGGTCTCGCTGTGAGTGTGTGTGGTGTGTGTTCTAGCTGAAGATCTGATGTGTGTGTGTTGTCGACCCCAGGTCTCGCTGTGAGTGTGTGTGGTGTGTGTTCTGGCTGAAGATCTGACGTGTGTGTGTTGTCGACCCCAGGTCTCGCTGTAGTGTGTGTGGTGTGTGTTCTAGCTGAAGATCTGACGTGTGTGTGTTGTCGACCCCATGTCTCGCTGTGAGTGTGTGTGGTGTGTGTTCTAGCTGAAGATCTGATGTGTGTGTGTTGTCGACCCCAGGTCTCGCTGTAGTGTGTGTGGTGTGTGTTCTAGCTGAAGATCTGATGTGTGTGTGTTGTCGACCCCAGGTCTCGCTGTAGTGTGTGTGGTGTGTGTTCTAGCTGAAGATCTGATGTGTGTGTGTTGTCGACCCCAGGTCTCGCTGTAGTGTGTGTGGTGTGTGTTCTAGCTGAAGATCTGATGTGTGTGTGTTGTCGACCCCAGGTCTCGCTGTAGTGTGTGTGGTGTGTGTTCTAGCTGAAGATCTGATGTGTGTGTGTGTTGTCGACCCCAGGTCTCGCTGTGAGTGTGTGTGGTGTGTGTTCTAGCTGAAGATCTGACGTGTGTGTGTTGTCGACCCCAGGTCTCGCTGTAGTGTGTGTGGTGTGTGTTCTAGCTGAAGATCTGACGTGTGTGTGTTGTTGACCCCAGGTCTCGCTGTAGTGTGTGTGGTGTGTGTTCTAGCTGAAGATCTGATGTGTGTGTGTTGTCGACCCCAGGTCTCGCTGTAGTGTGTGTGGTGTGTGTTCTAGCTGAAGATCTGATGTGTGTGTGTTGTCGACCCCAGGTCTCGCTGTAGTGTGTGTGGTGTGTGTTCTAGCTGAAGATCTGATGTGTGTGTGTTCTCGACCCCAGGTCTCGCTGTAGTGTGTGTGGTGTGTGTTCTAGCTGAAGATCTGATGTGTGTGTGCGTTGTCGACCCCAGGTCTCGCTGTAGTGTGTGTGGTGTGTGTTCTAGCTGAAGATCTGATGTGTGTGTGTTGTCGTCCCCAGGTCTCGCTGTAGTGTGTGTGGTGTGTGTTCTAGCTGAAGATCTGATGTGTGTGTGTTGTCGACCCCAGGTCTCGCTGTGAGTGTGTGTGGTGTGTGTTCTAGCTGAAGATCTGATGTGTGTGTGTTTTGTCGACCCCAGGTCTTGCTGTGAGTGTGTGTGGTGTGTGTTCTAGCTGAAGATCTGATGTGTGTGTGTTGTCGACCCCAGGTCTCGCTGTAGTGTGTGTGTGGTGTGTGTTCTAGCTGAAGATCTGATGTGTGTGTCTTGTCGACCCCAGGTCTCGCTGTGAGTGTGTGTGGTGTGTGTTCTAGCTGAAGATCTGATGTGTGTGTGTTGTCGACCCCAGGTCTCGCTGTAGTGTGTGTGGTGTGTGTTCTAGCTGAAGATCTGATGTGTGTGTGTGTGTTGTCGACCCCATGTCTCGCTGTAGTGTGTGTGGTGTGTGTTCTAGCTGAAGATCTGATGTGTGTGTGTTGTCGACCCCAGGTCTCGCTGTGAGTGTGTGTGGTGTGTGTTCTAGCTGAAGATCTGATGTGTGTGTGTTGTCGACCCCAGGTCTCGCTGTGAGTGTGTGTGGTGTGTGTTCTGGCTGAAGATCTGATGTGTGTGTGTGTTGTCGACCCCAGGTCTCGCTGTGAGTGTGTGTGGTGTGTGTGTTCTAGCTGAAGATCTGATGTGTGTGTGTTGTCGTCCCCAGGTCTCGCTGTGAGTGTGTGTGGTGTGTGTTCTAGCTGAAGATCTGATGTGTGTGTGTTGTCGACCCCAGGTCTCGCTGTGAGTGTGTGTGGTGTGTGTTCTAGCTGAAGATCTGATGTGTGTGTGTTGTCGACCCCAGGTCTCGCTGTAGTGTGTGTGGTGTGTGTTCTAGCTGAAGATCTGATGTGTGTGTGTGTTGTCGACCCCATGTCTCGCTGTAGTGTGTGTGGTGTGTGTTCTAGCTGAAGATCTGATGTGTGTGTGTTGTCGACCCCAGGTCTCGCTGTAGTGTGTGTGGTGTGTGTTCTAGCTGAAGATCTGATGTGTGTGTTTTGTCGACCCCAGGTCTTGCTGTGAGTGTGTGTGGTGTGTGTTCTAGCTGAAGATCTGATGTGTGTGTGTTGTCGACCCCAGGTCTCGCTGTAGTGTGTGTGTGGTGTGTGTTCTAGCTGAAGATCTGATGTGTGTGTGTTGTCGTCCCCAGGTCTCGCTGTGAGTGTGTGTGGTGTGTGTTCTAGCTGAAGATCTGATGTGTGTGTGTTGTCGACCCCAGGTCTCGCTGTGAGTGTGTGTGGTGTGTGTTCTAGCTGAAGATCTGATGTGTGTGTGTGTTGTCGACCCCATGTCTCGCTGTAGTGTGTGTGGTGTGTGTTCTAGCTGAAGATCTGATGTGTGTGTGTTGTCGACCCCAGGTCTCGCTGTGAGTGTGTGTGGTGTGTGTTCTAGCTGAAGATCTGATGTGTGTGTGTTGTCGACCCCAGGTCTCGCTGTAGTGTGTGTGGTGTGTGTTCTAGCTGAAGATCTGATGTGTGTGTGTGTTGTCGACCCCATGTCTCGCTGTAGTGTGTGTGGTGTGTGTTCTAGCTGAAGATCTGATGTGTGTGTGTTGTCGACCCCAGGTCTCGCTGTGAGTGTGTGTGGTGTGTGTTCTAGCTGAAGATCTGATGTGTGTGTGTTGTCGACCCCAGGTCTCGCTGTGAGTGTGTGTGGTGTGTGTTCTAGCTGAAGATCTGATGTGTGTGTGTTGTCGACCCCAGGTCTCGCTGTAGTGTGTGTGGTGTGTGTTCTAGCTGAAGATCTGATGTGTGTGTGTTGTCGACCCCAGGTCTCGCTGTAGTGTGTGTGGTGTGTGTTCTAGCTGAAGATCTGATGTGTGTGTGTTCTCGACCCCAGGTCTCGCTGTAGTGTGTGTGGTGTGTGTTCTAGCTGAAGATCTGATGTGTGTGTGCGTTGTCGACCCCAGGTCTCGCTGTAGTGTGTGTGGTGTGTGTTCTAGCTGAAGATCTGATGTGTGTGTGTTGTCGTCCCCAGGTCTCGCTGTAGTGTGTGTGGTGTGTGTTCTAGCTGAAGATCTGATGTGTGTGTGTTGTCGACCCCAGGTCTCGCTGTGAGTGTGTGTGGTGTGTGTTCTAGCTGAAGATCTGACGTGTGTGTGTTGTCGACCCCAGGTCTCGCTGTAGTGTGTGTGGTGTGTGTTCTAGCTGAAGATCTGACGTGTGTGTGTTGTTGACCCCAGGTCTCGCTGTAGTGTGTGTGGTGTGTGTTCTAGCTGAAGATCTGATGTGTGTGTGTTGTCGACCCCAGGTCTCGCTGTAGTGTGTGTGGTGTGTGTTCTAGCTGAAGATCTGATGTGTGTGTGTTGTCGACCCCAGGTCTCGCTGTAGTGTGTGTGGTGTGTGTTCTAGCTGAAGATCTGATGTGTGTGTGTTCTCGACCCCAGGTCTCGCTGTAGTGTGTGTGGTGTGTGTTCTAGCTGAAGATCTGATGTGTGTGTGCGTTGTCGACCCCAGGTCTCGCTGTAGTGTGTGTGGTGTGTGTTCTAGCTGAAGATCTGATGTGTGTGTGTTGTCGTCCCCAGGTCTCGCTGTAGTGTGTGTGGTGTGTGTTCTAGCTGAAGATCTGATGTGTGTGTGTTGTCGACCCCAGGTCTCGCTGTGAGTGTGTGTGGTGTGTGTTCTAGCTGAAGATCTGATGTGTGTGTGTTTTGTCGACCCCAGGTCTTGCTGTGAGTGTGTGTGGTGTGTGTTCTAGCTGAAGATCTGATGTGTGTGTGTTGTCGACCCCAGGTCTCGCTGTAGTGTGTGTGTGGTGTGTGTTCTAGCTGAAGATCTGATGTGTGTGTCTTGTCGACCCCAGGTCTCGCTGTGAGTGTGTGTGGTGTGTGTTCTAGCTGAAGATCTGATGTGTGTGTGTTGTCGACCCCAGGTCTCGCTGTAGTGTGTGTGGTGTGTGTTCTAGCTGAAGATCTGATGTGTGTGTGTGTGTTGTCGACCCCATGTCTCGCTGTAGTGTGTGTGGTGTGTGTTCTAGCTGAAGATCTGATGTGTGTGTGTTGTCGACCCCAGGTCTCGCTGTGAGTGTGTGTGGTGTGTGTTCTAGCTGAAGATCTGATGTGTGTGTGTTGTCGACCCCAGGTCTCGCTGTGAGTGTGTGTGGTGTGTGTTCTGGCTGAAGATCTGATGTGTGTGTGTGTTGTCGACCCCAGGTCTCGCTGTGAGTGTGTGTGGTGTGTGTGTTCTAGCTGAAGATCTGATGTGTGTGTGTTGTCGTCCCCAGGTCTCGCTGTGAGTGTGTGTGGTGTGTGTTCTAGCTGAAGATCTGATGTGTGTGTGTTGTCGACCCCAGGTCTCGCTGTGAGTGTGTGTGGTGTGTGTTCTAGCTGAAGATCTGATGTGTGTGTGTTGTCGACCCCAGGTCTCGCTGTAGTGTGTGTGGTGTGTGTTCTAGCTGAAGATCTGATGTGTGTGTGTGTTGTCGACCCCATGTCTCGCTGTAGTGTGTGTGGTGTGTGTTCTAGCTGAAGATCTGATGTGTGTGTGTTGTCGACCCCAGGTCTCGCTGTAGTGTGTGTGGTGTGTGTTCTAGCTGAAGATCTGATGTGTGTGTTTTGTCGACCCCAGGTCTTGCTGTGAGTGTGTGTGGTGTGTGTTCTAGCTGAAGATCTGATGTGTGTGTGTTGTCGACCCCAGGTCTCGCTGTAGTGTGTGTGTGGTGTGTGTTCTAGCTGAAGATCTGATTTGTGTGTGTTGTCGTCCCCAGGTCTCGCTGTGAGTGTGTGTGGTGTGTGTTCTAGCTGAAGATCTGATGTGTGTGTGTTGTCGACCCCAGGTCTCGCTGTGAGTGTGTGTGGTGTGTGTTCTAGCTGAAGATCTGATGTGTGTGTGTGTTGTCGACCCCATGTCTCGCTGTAGTGTGTGTGGTGTGTGTTCTAGCTGAAGATCTGATGTGTGTGTGTTGTCGACCCCAGGTCTCGCTGTGAGTGTGTGTGGTGTGTGTTCTAGCTGAAGATCTGATGTGTGTGTGTTGTCGACCCCAGGTCTCGCTGTAGTGTGTGTGGTGTGTGTTCTAGCTGAAGATCTGATGTGTGTGTGTGTTGTCGACCCCATGTCTCGCTGTAGTGTGTGTGGTGTGTGTTCTAGCTGAAGATCTGATGTGTGTGTGTTGTCGACCCCAGGTCTCGCTGTGAGTGTGTGTGGTGTGTGTTCTAGCTGAAGATCTGATGTGTGTGTGTTGTCGACCCCAGGTCTCGCTGTGAGTGTGTGTGGTGTGTGTTCTAGCTGAAGATCTGATGTGTGTGTGTTGTCGACCCCAGGTCTCGCTGTAGTGTGTGTGGTGTGTGTTCTAGCTGAAGATCTGATGTGTGTGTGTTGTCGACCCCAGGTCTCGCTGTAGTGTGTGTGGTGTGTGTTCTAGCTGAAGATCTGATGTGTGTGTGTTCTCGACCCCAGGTCTCGCTGTAGTGTGTGTGGTGTGTGTTCTAGCTGAAGATCTGATGTGTGTGTGCGTTGTCGACCCCAGGTCTCGCTGTAGTGTGTGTGGTGTGTGTTCTAGCTGAAGATCTGATGTGTGTGTGTTGTCGTCCCCAGGTCTCGCTGTAGTGTGTGTGGTGTGTGTTCTAGCTGAAGATCTGATGTGTGTGTGTTGTCGACCCCAGGTCTCGCTGTGAGTGTGTGTGGTGTGTGTTCTAGCTGAAGATCTGATGTGTGTGTGTTTTGTCGACCCAGGTCTTGCTGTGAGTGTGTGTGGTGTGTGTTCTAGCTGAAGATCTGATGTGTGTGTGTTGTCGACCCCAGGTCTCGCTGTAGTGTGTGTGTGGTGTGTGTTCTAGCTGAAGATCTGATGTGTGTGTCTTGTCGACCCCAGGTCTCGCTGTGAGTGTGTGTGGTGTGTGTTCTAGCTGAAGATCTGATGTGTGTGTGTTGTCGACCCCAGGTCTCGCTGTAGTGTGTGTGGTGTGTGTTCTAGCTGAAGATCTGATGTGTGTGTGTGTGTTGTCGACCCCATGTCTCGCTGTAGTGTGTGTGGTGTGTGTTCTAGCTGAAGATCTGATGTGTGTGTGTTGTCGACCCCAGGTCTCGCTGTGAGTGTGTGTGGTGTGTGTTCTAGCTGAAGATCTGATGTGTGTGTGTTGTCGACCCCAGGTCTCGCTGTGAGTGTGTGTGGTGTGTGTTCTGGCTGAAGATCTGATGTGTGTGTGTGTTGTCGACCCCAGGTCTCGCTGTGAGTGTGTGTGGTGTGTGTGTTCTAGCTGAAGATCTGATGTGTGTGTGTTGTCGTCCCAGGTCTCGCTGTGAGTGTGTGTGGTGTGTGTTCTAGCTGAAGATCTGATGTGTGTGTGTGTTGTCGACCCCAGGTCTCGCTGTGAGTGTGTGTGGTGTGTGTTCTAGCTGAAGATCTGATGTGTGTGTGTTGTCGACCCCAGGTCTCGCTGTAGTGTGTGTGGTGTGTGTTCTAGCTGAAGATCTGATGTGTGTGTGTGTTGTCGACCCCATGTCTCGCTGTAGTGTGTGTGGTGTGTGTTCTAGCTGAAGATCTGATGTGTGTGTGTTGTCGACCCCAGGTCTCGCTGTAGTGTGTGTGGTGTGTGTTCTAGCTGAAGATCTGATGTGTGTGTGTTGTCGACCCCAGGTCTTGCTGTGAGTGTGTGTGGTGTGTGTTCTAGCTGAAGATCTGATGTGTGTGTGTTGTCGACCCCAGGTCTCGCTGTAGTGTGTGTGTGGTGTGTGTTCTAGCTGAAGATCTGATGTGTGTGTGTTGTCGTCCCCAGGTCTCGCTGTGAGTGTGTGTGGTGTGTGTTCTAGCTGAAGATCTGATGTGTGTGTGTTGTCGACCCCAGGTCTCGCTGTGAGTGTGTGTGGTGTGTGTTCTAGCTGAAGATCTGATGTGTGTGTGTGTTGTCGACCCCAGGTCTCGCTGTAGTGTGTGTGGTGTGTGTTCTAGCTGAAGATCTGATGTGTGTGTGTTGTCGACCCCAGGTCTCGCTGTGAGTGTGTGTGGTGTGTGTTCTAGCTGAAGATCTGATGTGTGTGTGTTGTCGACCCCAGGTCTCGCTGTAGTGTGTGTGGTGTGTGTTCTAGCTGAAGATCTGATGTGTGTGTGTGTTGTCGACCCCATGTCTCGCTGTAGTGTGTGTGGTGTGTGTTCTAGCTGAAGATCTGATGTGTGTGTGTTGTCGACCCCAGGTCTCGCTGTGAGTGTGTGTGGTGTGTGTTCTAGCTGAAGATCTGATGTGTGTGTGTTTGTCGACCCCAGGTCTTGCTGTGAGTGTGTGTGGTGTGTGTTCTAGCTGAAGATCTGATGTGTGTGTGTTGTCGACCCCAGGTCTCGCTGTGAGTGTGTGTGGTGTGTGTTCTAGCTGAAGATCTGATGTGTGTGTGTTGTCGACCCCAGGTCTCGCTGTGAGTGTGTGTGGTGTGTGTTCTAGCTGAAGATCTGATGTGTGTGTGTTGTCGACCCCAGGTCTCGCTGTGAGTGTGTGTGGTGTGTGTTCTAGCTGAAGATCTGATGTGTGTGTGTTGTCGACCCCAGGTCTCGCTGTAGTGTGTGTGTGGTGTGTGTTCTAGCTGAAGATCTGATTTGTGTGTGTTGTCGTCCCCAGGTCTCGCTGTGAGTGTGTGTGGTGTGTGTTCTAGCTGAAGATCTGATGTGTGTGTGTTGTCGACCCCAGGTCTCGCTGTGAGTGTGTGTGGTGTGTGTTCTAGCTGAAGATCTGATGTGTGTGTGTGTTGTCGACCCCATGTCTCGCTGTAGTGTGTGTGGTGTGTGTTCTAGCTGAAGATCTGATGTGTGTGTGTTGTCGACCCCAGGTCTCGCTGTGAGTGTGTGTGGTGTGTGTTCTAGCTGAAGATCTGATGTGTGTGTGTTGTCGACCCCAGGTCTCGCTGTAGTGTGTGTGGTGTGTGTTCTAGCTGAAGATCTGATGTGTGTGTGTGTTGTCGACCCCATGTCTCGCTGTAGTGTGTGTGGTGTGTGTTCTAGCTGAAGATCTGATGTGTGTGTGTTGTCGACCCCAGGTCTCGCTGTGAGTGTGTGTGGTGTGTGTTCTAGCTGAAGATCTGATGTGTGTGTGTTGTCGACCCCAGGTCTCGCTGTGAGTGTGTGTGGTGTGTGTTCTAGCTGAAGATCTGATGTGTGTGTGTTGTCGACCCCAGGTCTCGCTGTAGTGTGTGTGGTGTGTGTTCTAGCTGAAGATCTGATGTGTGTGTGTTGTCGACCCCAGGTCTCGCTGTAGTGTGTGTGGTGTGTGTTCTAGCTGAAGATCTGATGTGTGTGTGTTCTCGACCCCAGGTCTCGCTGTAGTGTGTGTGGTGTGTGTTCTAGCTGAAGATCTGATGTGTGTGTGCGTTGTCGACCCCAGGTCTCGCTGTAGTGTGTGTGGTGTGTGTTCTAGCTGAAGATCTGATGTGTGTGTGTTGTCGTCCCCAGGTCTCGCTGTAGTGTGTGTGGTGTGTGTTCTAGCTGAAGATCTGATGTGTGTGTGTTGTCGACCCCAGGTCTCGCTGTGAGTGTGTGTGGTGTGTGTTCTAGCTGAAGATCTGATGTGTGTGTGTTTTGTCGACCCCAGGTCTCGCTGTGAGTGTGTGTGGTGTGTGTTCTAGCTGAAGATCTGATGTGTGTGTGTTGTCGACCCCAGGTCTCGCTGTAGTGTGTGTGTGGTGTGTGTTCTAGCTGAAGATCTGATGTGTGTGTGTTGTCGACCCCAGGTCTCGCTGTGAGTGTGTGTGGTGTGTGTTCTAGCTGAAGATCTGATGTGTGTGTGTTGTCGACCCCAGGTCTCGCTGTAGTGTGTGTGGTGTGTGTTCTAGCTGAAGATCTGATGTGTGTGTGTGTTGTCGACCCCATGTCTCGCTGTAGTGTGTGTGGTGTGTGTTCTAGCTGAAGATCTGATGTGTGTGTGTTGTCGACCCCAGGTCTCGCTGTGAGTGTGTGTGGTGTGTGTTCTAGCTGAAGATCTGATGTGTGTGTGTTGTCGACCCCAGGTCTCGCTGTGAGTGTGTGTGGTGTGTGTTCTAGCTGAAGATCTGATGTGTGTGTGTGTTGTCGACCCCAGGTCTCGCTGTGAGTGTGTGTGGTGTGTGTTCTAGCTGAAGATCTGATGTGTGTGTGTTGTCGACCCCAGGTCTCGCTGTGAGTGTGTGTGGTGTGTGTTCTAGCTGAAGATCTGATGTGTGTGTGTGTTGTCGACCCCAGGTCTCGCTGTGAGTGTGTGTGGTGTGTGTTCTAGCTGAAGATCTGATGTGTGTGTGTTGTCGACCCCAGGTCTCGCTGTAGTGTGTGTGGTGTGTGTTCTAGCTGAAGATCTGATGTGTGTGTGTGTTGTCGACCCCATGTCTCGCTGTAGTGTGTGTGGTGTGTGTTCTAGCTGAAGATCTGATGTGTGTGTGTTGTCGACCCCAGGTCTCGCTGTAGTGTGTGTGGTGTGTGTTCTAGCTGAAGATCTGATGTGTGTGTTTTGTCGACCCCAGGTCTTGCTGTGAGTGTGTGTGGTGTGTGTTCTAGCTGAAGATCTGATGTGTGTGTGTTGTCGACCCCAGGTCTCGCTGTAGTGTGTGTGTGGTGTGTGTTCTAGCTGAAGATCTGATGTGTGTGTGTTGTCGTCCCCAGGTCTCGCTGTGAGTGTGTGTGGTGTGTGTTCTAGCTGAAGATCTGATGTGTGTGTGTTGTCGACCCCAGGTCTCGCTGTGAGTGTGTGTGGTGTGTGTTCTAGCTGAAGATCTGATGTGTGTGTGTGTTGTCGACCCCATGTCTCGCTGTAGTGTGTGTGGTGTGTGTTCTAGCTGAAGATCTGATGTGTGTGTGTTGTCGACCCCAGGTCTCGCTGTGAGTGTGTGTGGTGTGTGTTCTAGCTGAAGATCTGATGTGTGTGTGTTGTCGACCCCAGGTCTCGCTGTAGTGTGTGTGGTGTGTGTTCTAGCTGAAGATCTGATGTGTGTGTGTGTTGTCGACCCCATGTCTCGCTGTAGTGTGTGTGGTGTGTGTTCTAGCTGAAGATCTGATGTGTGTGTGTTGTCGACCCCAGGTCTCGCTGTGAGTGTGTGTGGTGTGTGTTCTAGCTGAAGATCTGATGTGTGTGTGTTTTGTCGACCCCAGGTCTTGCTGTGAGTGTGTGTGGTGTGTGTTCTAGCTGAAGATCTGATGTGTGTGTGTTGTCGACCCCAGGTCTCGCTGTGAGTGTGTGTGGTGTGTGTTCTAGCTGAAGATCTGATGTGTGTGTGTTGTCGACCCCAGGTCTCGCTGTGAGTGTGTGTGGTGTGTGTTCTAGCTGAAGATCTGATGTGTGTGTGTTGTCGACCCCAGGTCTCGCTGTGAGTGTGTGTGGTGTGTGTTCTAGCTGAAGATCTGATGTGTGTGTGTTTTGTCGACCCCAGGTCTCGCTGTGAGTGTGTGTGGTGTGTGTTCTAGCTGAAGATCTGATGTGTGTGTGTTGTCGACCCCAGGTCTCGCTGTGAGTGTGTGTGGTGTGTGTTCTAGCTGAAGATCTGATGTGTGTGTGTTGTCGACCCCAGGTCTCGCTGTGAGTGTGTGTGGTGTGTGTTCTAGCTGAAGATCTGATGTGTGTGTGTTGTCGACCCCAGTCTCGCTGTGAGTGTGTGTGGTGTGTGTTCTAGCTGAAGATCTGATGTGTGTGTGTTGTCGACCCCAGGTCTCGCTGTGAGTGTGTGTGGTGTGTGTTCTAGCTGAAGATCTGATGTGTGTGTGTTGTCGACCCCAGGTCTCGCTGTAGTGTGTGTGGTGTGTGTTCTAGCTGAAGATCTGATGTGTGTGTGTTGTCGACCCCAGGTCTCGCTGTGAGTGTGTGTGGTGTGTGTTCTAGCTGAAGATCTGATGTGTGTGTGTTGTCGACCCCAGGTCTCGCTGTGAGTGTGTGTGGTGTGTGTTCTAGCTGAAGATCTGATGTGTGGTGTGTTGTCGACCCCAGGTCTCGCTGTGAGTGTGTGTGGTGTGTGT
>JAPDVR010000010.1:565000-606789 GCA_026230005.1 Gila orcuttii | reverse complement strand
TGTGTGTGGTGTGTGTTCTAGCTGAAGATCTGATGTGTGTGTGTTCTCGACCCCAGGTCTCGCTGTAGTGTGTGTGGTGTGTGTTCTAGCTGAAGATCTGATGTGTGTGTGCGTTGTCGACCCCAGGTCTCGCTGTAGTGTGTGTGGTGTGTGTTCTAGCTGAAGATCTGATGTGTGTGTGTTGTCGACCCCAGGTCTCGCTGTAGTGTGTGTGGTGTGTGTTCTAGCTGAAGATCTGATGTGTGTGTGTTGTCGACCCCAGGTCTCGCTGTGAGTGTGTGTGGTGTGTGTTCTAGCTGAAGATCTGATGTGTGTGTGTTTGTCGACCCCAGGTCTCGCTGTGAGTGTGTGTGGTGTGTGTTCTAGCTGAAGATCTGATGTGTGTGTGTTGTCGACCCCAGGTCTCGCTGTAGTGTGTGTGTGGTGTGTGTTCTAGCTGAAGATCTGATGTGTGTGTCTTGTCGACCCCAGGTCTCGCTGTGAGTGTGTGTGGTGTGTGTTCTAGCTGAAGATCTGATGTGTGTGTGTTGTCGACCCCAGGTCTCGCTGTGAGTGTGTGTGGTGTGTGTTCTAGCTGAAGATCTGATGTGTGTGTGTGTGTTGTCGACCCCATGTCTCGCTGTAGTGTGTGTGGTGTGTGTTCTAGCTGAAGATCTGATGTGTGTGTGTTGTCGACCCCAGGTCTCGCTGTGAGTGTGTGTGGTGTGTGTTCTAGCTGAAGATCTGATGTGTGTGTGTTGTCGACCCCAGGTCTCGCTGTGAGTGTGTGTGGTGTGTGTTCTAGCTGAAGATCTGATGTGTGTGTGTGTTGTCGACCCCAGGTCTCGCTGTAGTGTGTGTGGTGTGTGTTCTAGCTGAAGATCTGATGTGTGTGTGTTGTCGTCCCCAGGTCTCGCTGTGAGTGTGTGTGGTGTGTGTTCTAGCTGAAGATCTGATGTGTGTGTGTGTTGTCGACCCCAGGTCTCGCTGTGAGTGTGTGTGGTGTGTGTTCTAGCTGAAGATCTGATGTGTGTGTGTTGTCGACCCCAGGTCTCGCTGTAGTGTGTGTGGTGTGTGTTCTAGCTGAAGATCTGATGTGTGTGTGTGTTGTCGACCCCATGTCTCGCTGTAGTGTGTGTGGTGTGTGTTCTAGCTGAAGATCTGATGTGTGTGTGTTGTCGACCCCAGGTCTCGCTGTAGTGTGTGTGGTGTGTGTTCTAGCTGAAGATCTGATGTGTGTGTTTTGTCGACCCCAGGTCTCGCTGTGAGTGTGTGTGGTGTGTGTTCTAGCTGAAGATCTGATGTGTGTGTGTTGTCGACCCCAGGTCTCGCTGTAGTGTGTGTGGTGTGTGTTCTAGCTGAAGATCTGATGTGTGTGTGTTGTCGACCCCAGGTCTCGCTGTGAGTGTGTGTGGTGTGTGTTCTAGCTGAAGATCTGATGTGTGTGTGTTGTCGACCCCAGGTCTCGCTGTGAGTGTGTGTGGTGTGTGTTCTAGCTGAAGATCTGATGTGTGTGTGTGTTGTCGACCCCATGTCTCGCTGTAGTGTGTGTGGTGTGTGTTCTAGCTGAAGATCTGATGTGTGTGTGTTGTCGACCCCAGGTCTCGCTGTGAGTGTGTGTGGTGTGTGTTCTAGCTGAAGATCTGATGTGTGTGTGTTGTCGACCCCAGGTCTCGCTGTAGTGTGTGTGGTGTGTGTTCTAGCTGAAGATCTGATGTGTGTGTGTGTTGTCGACCCCATGTCTCGCTGTAGTGTGTGTGGTGTGTGTTCTAGCTGAAGATCTGATGTGTGTGTGTTGTCGACCCCAGGTCTCGCTGTGAGTGTGTGTGGTGTGTGTTCTAGCTGAAGATCTGATGTGTGTGTGTTTGTCGACCCAGGTCTTGCTGTGAGTGTGTGTGTGTGTGTTCTAGCTGAAGATCTGATGTGTGTGTGTTGTCGACCCCAGGTCTCGCTGTGAGTGTGTGTGGTGTGTGTTCTAGCTGAAGATCTGATGTGTGTGTGTTGTCGACCCCAGGTCTCGCTGTGAGTGTGTGTGGTGTGTGTTCTAGCTGAAGATCTGATGTGTGTGTGTTGTCGACCCCAGGTCTCGCTGTGAGTGTGTGTGGTGTGTGTTCTAGCTGAAGATCTGATGTGTGTGTGTTTTGTCGACCCCAGGTCTTGCTGTGAGTGTGTGTGGTGTGTGTTCTAGCTGAAGATCTGATGTGTGTGTGTTGTCGACCCCAGGTCTCGCTGTAGTGTGTGTGGTGTGTGTTCTAGCTGAAGATCTGATGTGTGTGTGTTGTCGACCCCAGGTCTCGCTGTGAGTGTGTGTGGTGTGTGTTCTAGCTGAAGATCTGATGTGTGTGTGTTGTCGACCCCAGGTCTCGCTGTGAGTGTGTGTGGTGTCTGTTCTAGCTGAAGATCTGATGTGTGTGTGTTGTCGACCCCAGGTCTCGCTGTAGTGTGTGTGGTGTGTGTTCTAGCTGAAGATCTGATGTGTGTGTGTTGTCGACCCCAGGTCTCGCTGTGAGTGTGTGTGGTGTGTGTTCTAGCTGAAGATCTGATGTGTGTGTGTTGTCGACCCAGGTCTCGCTGTGAGTGTGTGTGGTGTGTGTTCTAGCTGAAGATCTGATGTGTGTGTGTGTTGTCGACCCCAGGTCTCGCTGTGAGTGTGTGTGGTGTGTGTTCTAGCTGAAGATCTGACGTGTGTGTGTTGTCGACCCCAGGTCTCGCTGTAGTGTGTGTGGTGTGTGTTCTAGCTGAAGATCTGACGTGTGTGTGTTGTCGACCCCAGGTCTCGCTGTAAGTGTGTGTGGTGTGTGTTCTAGCTGAAGATCTGATGTGTGTGTGTTCTCGACCCCAGGTCTCGCTGTAGTGTGTGTGGTGTGTGTTCTAGCTGAAGATCTGATGTGTGTGTGTGTTGTCGACCCCAGGTCTCGCTGTAGTGTGTGTGGTGTGTGTTCTAGCTGAAGATCTGATGTGTGTGTGTTGTCGTCCCCAGGTCTCGCTGTAGTGTGTGTGGTGTGTGTTCTAGCTGAAGATCTGATGTGTGTGTGTTGTCGACCCCAGGTCTCGCTGTGAGTGTGTGTGGTGTGTGTTCTAGCTGAAGATCTGATGTGTGTGTGTTGTCGACCCCAGGTCTCGCTGTGAGTGTGTGTGGTGTGTGTTCTAGCTGAAGATCTGATGTGTGTGTGTTTTGTCGACCCAGGTCTTGCTGTGAGTGTGTGTGGTGTGTGTTCTAGCTGAAGATCTGATGTGTGTGTGTTGTCGACCCCAGTCTCGCTGTGAGTGTGTGTGGTGTGTGTTCTAGCTGAAGATCTGATGTGTGTGTGTTGTCGACCCCAGGTCTCGCTGTGAGTGTGTGTGGTGTGTGTTCTAGCTGAAGATCTGATGTGTGTGTGTTGTCGACCCCAGGTCTCGCTGTGAGTGTGTGTGGTGTGTGTTCTAGCTGAAGATCTGATGTGTGTGTGTTGTCGACCCCAGGTCTCGCTGTGAGTGTGTGTGGTGTGTGTTCTAGCTGAAGATCTGATGTGTGTGTGTTTTGTCGACCCCAGGTCTTGCTGTGAGTGTGTGTGGTGTGTGTTCTAGCTGAAGATCTGATGTGTGTGTGTTGTCGACCCCAGGTCTCGCTGTAGTGTGTGTGTGGTGTGTGTTCTAGCTGAAGATCTGATGTGTGTGTCTTGTCGACCCCAGGTCTCGCTGTGAGTGTGTGTGGTGTGTGTTCTAGCTGAAGATCTGATGTGTGTGTGTTGTCGACCCCAGGTCTCGCTGTAGTGTGTGTGGTGTGTGTTCTAGCTGAAGATCTGATGTGTGTGTGTGTGTTGTCGACCCCATGTCTCGCTGTAGTGTGTGTGGTGTGTGTTCTAGCTGAAGATCTGATGTGTGTGTGTTGTCGACCCCAGGTCTCGCTGTGAGTGTGTGTGGTGTGTGTTCTAGCTGAAGATCTGATGTGTGTGTGTTGTCGACCCCAGGTCTCGCTGTGAGTGTGTGTGGTGTGTGTTCTGGCTGAAGATCTGACGTGTGTGTGTTGTCGACCCCAGGTCTCGCTGTAGTGTGTGTGGTGTGTGTTCTAGCTGAAGATCTGACGTGTGTGTGTTGTCGACCCCATGTCTCGCTGTGAGTGTGTGTGGTGTGTGTTCTAGCTGAAGATCTGATGTGTGTGTGTTGTCGACCCCAGGTCTCGCTGTAGTGTGTGTGGTGTGTGTTCTAGCTGAAGATCTGATGTGTGTGTGTTGTCGACCCCAGGTCTCGCTGTAGTGTGTGTGGTGTGTGTTCTAGCTGAAGATCTGATGTGTGTGTGTTGTCGACCCCAGGTCTCGCTGTAGTGTGTGTGGTGTGTGTTCTAGCTGAAGATCTGATGTGTGTGTGTTGTCGACCCCAGGTCTCGCTGTAGTGTGTGTGGTGTGTGTTCTAGCTGAAGATCTGATGTGTGTGTGTGTTGTCGACCCCAGGTCTCGCTGTGAGTGTGTGTGGTGTGTGTTCTAGCTGAAGATCTGACGTGTGTGTGTTGTCGACCCCAGGTCTCGCTGTAGTGTGTGTGGTGTGTGTTCTAGCTGAAGATCTGACGTGTGTGTGTTGTTGACCCAGGTCTCGCTGTAGTGTGTGTGGTGTGTGTTCTAGCTGAAGATCTGATGTGTGTGTGTTGTCGACCCCAGGTCTCGCTGTAGTGTGTGTGGTGTGTGTTCTAGCTGAAGATCTGATGTGTGTGTGTTGTCGACCCCAGGTCTCGCTGTAGTGTGTGTGGTGTGTGTTCTAGCTGAAGATCTGATGTGTGTGTGTTCTCGACCCCAGGTCTCGCTGTAGTGTGTGTGGTGTGTGTTCTAGCTGAAGATCTGATGTGTGTGTGCGTTGTCGACCCCAGGTCTCGCTGTAGTGTGTGTGGTGTGTGTTCTAGCTGAAGATCTGATGTGTGTGTGTTGTCGTCCCAGGTCTCGCTGTAGTGTGTGTGGTGTGTGTTCTAGCTGAAGATCTGATGTGTGTGTGTTGTCGACCCCAGGTCTCGCTGTGAGTGTGTGTGGTGTGTGTTCTAGCTGAAGATCTGATGTGTGTGTGTTTTGTCGACCCCAGGTCTTGCTGTGAGTGTGTGTGGTGTGTGTTCTAGCTGAAGATCTGATGTGTGTGTGTTGTCGACCCCAGGTCTCGCTGTAGTGTGTGTGTGGTGTGTGTTCTAGCTGAAGATCTGATGTGTGTGTCTTGTCGACCCCAGGTCTCGCTGTGAGTGTGTGTGGTGTGTGTTCTAGCTGAAGATCTGATGTGTGTGTGTTGTCGACCCCAGGTCTCGCTGTAGTGTGTGTGGTGTGTGTTCTAGCTGAAGATCTGATGTGTGTGTGTGTGTTGTCGACCCCATGTCTCGCTGTAGTGTGTGTGGTGTGTGTTCTAGCTGAAGATCTGATGTGTGTGTGTTGTCGACCCCAGGTCTCGCTGTGAGTGTGTGTGGTGTGTGTTCTAGCTGAAGATCTGATGTGTGTGTGTTGTCGACCCCAGGTCTCGCTGTGAGTGTGTGTGGTGTGTGTTCTGGCTGAAGATCTGATGTGTGTGTGTGTTGTCGACCCCAGGTCTCGCTGTGAGTGTGTGTGGTGTGTGTGTTCTAGCTGAAGATCTGATGTGTGTGTGTTGTCGTCCCCAGGTCTCGCTGTGAGTGTGTGTGGTGTGTGTTCTAGCTGAAGATCTGATGTGTGTGTGTTGTCGACCCCAGGTCTCGCTGTGAGTGTGTGTGGTGTGTGTTCTAGCTGAAGATCTGATGTGTGTGTGTTGTCGACCCCAGGTCTCGCTGTAGTGTGTGTGGTGTGTGTTCTAGCTGAAGATCTGATGTGTGTGTGTGTTGTCGACCCCATGTCTCGCTGTAGTGTGTGTGGTGTGTGTTCTAGCTGAAGATCTGATGTGTGTGTGTTGTCGACCCCAGGTCTCGCTGTAGTGTGTGTGGTGTGTGTTCTAGCTGAAGATCTGATGTGTGTGTTTTGTCGACCCCAGGTCTTGCTGTGAGTGTGTGTGGTGTGTGTTCTAGCTGAAGATCTGATGTGTGTGTGTTGTCGACCCCAGGTCTCGCTGTAGTGTGTGTGTGGTGTGTGTTCTAGCTGAAGATCTGATGTGTGTGTGTTGTCGTCCCCAGGTCTCGCTGTGAGTGTGTGTGGTGTGTGTTCTAGCTGAAGATCTGATGTGTGTGTGTTGTCGACCCCAGGTCTCGCTGTGAGTGTGTGTGGTGTGTGTTCTAGCTGAAGATCTGATGTGTGTGTGTGTTGTCGACCCCATGTCTCGCTGTAGTGTGTGTGGTGTGTGTTCTAGCTGAAGATCTGATGTGTGTGTGTTGTCGACCCCAGGTCTCGCTGTGAGTGTGTGTGGTGTGTGTTCTAGCTGAAGATCTGATGTGTGTGTGTTGTCGACCCCAGGTCTCGCTGTAGTGTGTGTGGTGTGTGTTCTAGCTGAAGATCTGATGTGTGTGTGTGTTGTCGACCCCATGTCTCGCTGTAGTGTGTGTGGTGTGTGTTCTAGCTGAAGATCTGATGTGTGTGTGTTGTCGACCCCAGGTCTCGCTGTGAGTGTGTGTGGTGTGTGTTCTAGCTGAAGATCTGATGTGTGTGTGTTGTCGACCCCAGGTCTCGCTGTGAGTGTGTGTGGTGTGTGTTCTAGCTGAAGATCTGATGTGTGTGTGTTGTCGACCCCAGGTCTCGCTGTAGTGTGTGTGGTGTGTGTTCTAGCTGAAGATCTGATGTGTGTGTGTTGTCGACCCCAGGTCTCGCTGTAGTGTGTGTGGTGTGTGTTCTAGCTGAAGATCTGATGTGTGTGTGTTCTCGACCCCAGGTCTCGCTGTAGTGTGTGTGGTGTGTGTTCTAGCTGAAGATCTGATGTGTGTGTGCGTTGTCGACCCCAGGTCTCGCTGTAGTGTGTGTGGTGTGTGTTCTAGCTGAAGATCTGATGTGTGTGTGTTGTCGTCCCCAGGTCTCGCTGTAGTGTGTGTGGTGTGTGTTCTAGCTGAAGATCTGATGTGTGTGTGTTGTCGACCCCAGGTCTCGCTGTGAGTGTGTGTGGTGTGTGTTCTAGCTGAAGATCTGATGTGTGTGTGTTTTGTCGACCCCAGGTCTTGCTGTGAGTGTGTGTGGTGTGTGTTCTAGCTGAAGATCTGATGTGTGTGTGTTGTCGACCCCAGGTCTCGCTGTAGTGTGTGTGTGGTGTGTGTTCTAGCTGAAGATCTGATGTGTGTGTCTTGTCGACCCCAGGTCTCGCTGTGAGTGTGTGTGGTGTGTGTTCTAGCTGAAGATCTGATGTGTGTGTGTTGTCGACCCCAGGTCTCGCTGTAGTGTGTGTGGTGTGTGTTCTAGCTGAAGATCTGATGTGTGTGTGTGTGTTGTCGACCCCATGTCTCGCTGTAGTGTGTGTGGTGTGTGTTCTAGCTGAAGATCTGATGTGTGTGTGTTGTCGACCCCAGGTCTCGCTGTGAGTGTGTGTGGTGTGTGTTCTAGCTGAAGATCTGATGTGTGTGTGTTGTCGACCCCAGGTCTCGCTGTGAGTGTGTGTGGTGTGTGTTCTGGCTGAAGATCTGATGTGTGTGTGTGTTGTCGACCCCAGGTCTCGCTGTGAGTGTGTGTGGTGTGTGTGTTCTAGCTGAAGATCTGATGTGTGTGTGTTGTCGTCCCCAGGTCTCGCTGTGAGTGTGTGTGGTGTGTGTTCTAGCTGAAGATCTGATGTGTGTGTGTGTTGTCGACCCCAGGTCTCGCTGTGAGTGTGTGTGGTGTGTGTTCTAGCTGAAGATCTGATGTGTGTGTGTTGTCGACCCCAGGTCTCGCTGTAGTGTGTGTGGTGTGTGTTCTAGCTGAAGATCTGATGTGTGTGTGTGTTGTCGACCCCATGTCTCGCTGTAGTGTGTGTGGTGTGTGTTCTAGCTGAAGATCTGATGTGTGTGTGTTGTCGACCCCAGGTCTCGCTGTAGTGTGTGTGGTGTGTGTTCTAGCTGAAGATCTGATGTGTGTGTTTTGTCGACCCCAGGTCTTGCTGTGAGTGTGTGTGGTGTGTGTTCTAGCTGAAGATCTGATGTGTGTGTGTTGTCGACCCCAGGTCTCGCTGTAGTGTGTGTGTGGTGTGTGTTCTAGCTGAAGATCTGATGTGTGTGTGTTGTCGTCCCCAGGTCTCGCTGTGAGTGTGTGTGGTGTGTGTTCTAGCTGAAGATCTGATGTGTGTGTGTTGTCGACCCCAGGTCTCGCTGTGAGTGTGTGTGGTGTGTGTTCTAGCTGAAGATCTGATGTGTGTGTGTGTTGTCGACCCCATGTCTCGCTGTAGTGTGTGTGGTGTGTGTTCTAGCTGAAGATCTGATGTGTGTGTGTTGTCGACCCCAGGTCTCGCTGTGAGTGTGTGTGGTGTGTGTTCTAGCTGAAGATCTGATGTGTGTGTGTTGTCGACCCCAGGTCTCGCTGTAGTGTGTGTGGTGTGTGTTCTAGCTGAAGATCTGATGTGTGTGTGTGTTGTCGACCCATGTCTCGCTGTAGTGTGTGTGGTGTGTGTTCTAGCTGAAGATCTGATGTGTGTGTGTTGTCGACCCCAGGTCTCGCTGTGAGTGTGTGTGGTGTGTGTTCTAGCTGAAGATCTGATGTGTGTGTGTTGTCGACCCCAGGTCTCGCTGTGAGTGTGTGTGGTGTGTGTTCTAGCTGAAGATCTGATGTGTGTGTGTTGTCGACCCCAGGTCTCGCTGTAGTGTGTGTGGTGTGTGTTCTAGCTGAAGATCTGATGTGTGTGTGTTGTCGACCCCAGGTCTCGCTGTAGTGTGTGTTGTGTGTGTTCTAGCTGAAGATCTGATGTGTGTGTGTTGTCGACCCCAGGTCTCGCTGTAGTGTGTGTGTGGTGTGTGTTCTAACTGAAGATCTGATGTGTGTGTGTGTTGTCGACCCCAGGTCTCGCTGTGAGTGTGTGTGGTGTGTGTTCTAGCTGAAGATCTGATGTGTGTGTGTTGTCGACCCCAGGTCTCGCTGTGAGTGTGTGTGGTGTGTGTTCTAGCTGAAGATCTGATGTGTGTGTGTTGTCGACCCCAGGTCTCGCTGTAGTGTGTGTGGTGTGTGTTCTAGCTGAAGATCTGATATGTGTGTGTGTGTTGTCGACCCCAGGTCTCGCTGTGAGTGTGTGTGATGTGTGTTCTAGCTGAAGATCTGATGTGTGTGTGTGTTGTCGACCCCAGGTCTCGCTGTGAGTGTGTGTGGTGTGTGTTCTAGCTGAAGATCTGATGTGTGTGTGTTGTCGACCCCAGGTCTCGCTGTGAGTGTGTGTGGTGTGTGTTCTAGCTGAAGATCTGATGTGTGTGTGTTGTCGACCCCAGGTCTCGCTGTGAGTGTGTGTGGTGTGTGTTCTAGCTGAAGATCTGATGTGTGTGTGTTGTCGACCCCAGGTCTCGCTGTGAGTGTGTGTGGTGTGTGTTCTAGCTGAAGATCTGATGTGTGTGTGTTGTCGACCCCAGGTCTCACTGTGAGTGTGTGTGGTGTGTGTTCTAGCTGAAGATCTGATGTGTGTGTGTTGTCGACCCCAGGTCTCGCTGTAGTGTGTGTGGTGTGTGTTCTAGCTGAAGATCTGATGTGTGTGTGTTGTCGACCCCAGGTCTCACTGTGAGTGTGTGTGGTGTGTGTTCTAGCTGAAGATCTGATGTGTGTGTGTGTTGTCGACCCCAGGTCTCGCTGTAGTGTGTGTGGTGTGTGTTCTAGCTGAAGATCTGATGTGTGTGTGTTGTCGACCCCAGGTCTCGCTGTGAGTGTGTGTGGTGTGTGTTCTAGATGAAGATCTGATGTGTGTGTGTTGTCGACCCCAGGTCTCACTGTGAGTGTGTGTGGTGTGTGTTCTAGCTGAAGATCTGATGTGTGTGTGTTGTCGACCCCAGGTCTCACTGTGAGTGTGTGTGGTGTGTGTTCTAGCTGAAGATCTGATGTGTGTGTGTTGTCGACCCCAGGTCTCGCTGTGAGTGTGTGTGGTGTGTGTTCTAGATGAAGATCTGATGTGTGTGTGTTGTCGACCCCAGGTCTCGCTGTGAGTGTGTGTGGTGTGTGTTCTAGCTGGAGATCTGATGTGTGTGTGTTGTCGACCCCAGGTCTCGCTGTAGTGTGTGTGGTGTGTGTTCTAGCTGAAGATCTGATGTGTGTGTGTGTTGTCGACCCCATGTCTCGCTGTAGTGTGTGTGGTGTGTGTTCTAGCTGAAGATCTGATGTGTGTGTGTTGTCGACCCCAGGTCTCGCTGTGAGTGTGTGTGGTGTGTGTTCTAGCTGGAGATCTGATGTGTGTGTGTTGTCGACCCCAGGTCTCGCTGTAGTGTGTGTGGTGTGTGTTCTAGCTGAAGATCTGATGTGTGTGTGTGTTGTCGACCCCAGGTCTCGCTGTGAGTGTGTGTGGTGTGTGTTCTAGCTGAAGATCTGATGTGTGTGTGTTGTCGACCCCAGGTCTCGCTGTGAGTGTGTGTGGTGTGTGTTCTAGCTGGAGATCTGATGTGTGTGTGTTGTCGACCCCAGGTCTCGCTGTAGTGTGTGTGGTGTGTGTTCTAGCTGAAGATCTGATGTGTGTGTGTGTTGTCGACCCCAGGTCTCGCTGTGAGTGTGTGTGGTGTGTGTTCTAGCTGAAGATCTGATGTGTGTGTGTGTTGTCGACCCCATGTCTCGCTGTAGTGTGTGTGGTGTGTGTTCTAGCTGAAGATCTGATGTGTGTGTGTTGTCGACCCCAGGTCTCGCTGTGAGTGTGTGTGGTGTGTGTTCTAGCTGAAGATCTGATGTGTGTGTGTTGTCGACCCCAGGTCTCGCTGTGAGTGTGTGTGGTGTGTGTTCTAGCTGAAGATCTGATGTGTGTGTGTTGTCGACCCCAGGTCTCGCTGTAGTGTGTGTGGTGTGTGTTCTAGCTGAAGATCTGATGTGTGTGTGTTGTCGACCCCAGGTCTCGCTGTAGTGTGTGTGGTGTGTGTTCTAGCTGAAGATCTGATGTGTGTGTGTTGTCGACCCCAGGTCTCGCTGTAGTGTGTGTGTGGTGTGTGTTCTAGCTGAAGATCTGATGTGTGTGTGTTGTCGACCCCAGGTCTCGCTGTGAGTGTGTGTGGTGTGTGTTCTAGCTGAAGATCTGATGTGTGTGTGTGTTGTCGACCCCAGGTCTCGCTGTGAGTGTGTGTGGTGTGTGTTCTAGCTGAAGATCTTATGTGTGTGTGTTGTCGTCCCCAGGTCTCGCTGTGAGTGTGTGTGGTGTGTGTTCTAGCTGAAGATCTGATGTGTGTGTGTTGTCGACCCCAGGTCTCGCTGTGAGTGTGTGTGGTGTGTGTTCTAGCTGAAGATCTGATGTGTGTGTGTTGTCGACCCCAGGTCTCGCTGTAGTGTGTGTGGTGTGTGTTCTAGCTGAAGATCTGATGTGTGTGTGTGTTGTCGACCCCATGTCTCGCTGTAGTGTGTGTGGTGTGTGTTCTAGCTGAAGATCTGATGTGTGTGTGTTGTCGACCCCATGTCTCGCTGTAGTGTGTGTGGTGTGTGTTCTAGCTGAAGATCTGATGTGTGTGTTTTGTCGACCCCAGGTCTTGCTGTGAGTGTGTGTGGTGTGTGTTCTAGCTGAAGATCTGATGTGTGTGTGTTGTCGACCCCAGGTCTCGCTGTAGTGTGTGTGTGGTGTGTGTTCTAGCTGAAGATCTGATGTGTGTGTGTTGTCGTCCCCAGGTCTCGCTGTGAGTGTGTGTGGTGTGTGTTCTAGCTGAAGATCTGATGTGTGTGTGTTGTCGACCCCAGGTCTCGCTGTGAGTGTGTGTGGTGTGTGTTCTAGCTGAAGATCTGATGTGTGTGTGTTGTCGACCCCAGGTCTCGCTGTGAGTGTGTGTGGTGTGTGTTCTAGCTGAAGATCTGATGTGTGTGTGTTGTCGACCCCAGGTCTCGCTGTAGTGTGTGTGGTGTGTGTTCTAGCTGAAGATCTGATGTGTGTGTGTGTTGTCGACCCCATGTCTTGCTGTAGTGTGTGTGGTGTGTGTTCTAGCTGAAGATCTGATGTGTGTGTGTTGTCGACCCCAGGTCTCGCTGTGAGTGTGTGTGGTGTGTGTTCTAGCTGAAGATCTGATGTGTGTGTGTTGTCGACCCCAGGTCTCGCTGTGAGTGTGTGTGGTGTGTGTTCTAGCTGAAGATCTGATGTGTGTGTGTTGTCGACCCCAGGTCTCGCTGTGAGTGTGTGTGGTGTGTGTTCTGGCTGAAGATCTGATGTGTGTGTGTTGTCGACCCCAGGTCTCGCTGTAGTGTGTGTGGTGTGTGTTCTAGCTGAAGATCTGATGTGTGTGTTGTCGACCCCAGGTCTCGCTGTAGTGTGTGTGGTGTGTGTTCTAGCTGAAGATCTGATGTGTGTGTGTTGTCGACCCCAGGTCTGGCTGTGAGTGTGTGTGGTGTGTGTTCTAGTTGAAGATCTGATGTGTGTGTGTTGTCGACCAAAGGTCTCGCTGTGGTGTGTGTGTTCTAGCTGAAGATCTGATGTGTGTGTGTTGTCGACCCCAGGTCTCGCTGTGAGTGTGTGTGGTGTGTGTTCTAGCTGAAGATCTGATGTGTGTGTGTTGTCGACCCCAGGTCTCGCTGTGAGTGTGTGTGGTGTGTGTTCTAGCTGAAGATCTGATGTGTGTGTGTTGTCGACCCCAGGTCTCGCTGTGGTGCGTGTGGTGTGTGTTCTAGCTGAAGATCTGATGTGTGTGTGTTGTCGTCCCCAGGTCTCGCTGTGGTGTGTGTGGTGTGTGTTCTAGCTGAAGATCTGATGTGTTTGTGTTGTCGACCCCAGGTCTCGCTGTGAGTGTGTGTGGTGTGTGTTCTAGCTGAAGATCTGATGTGTGTGTGTTGTCGTCCCCAGGTCTCGCTGTGGTGTGTGTGTTCTAGCTGAAGATCTGATGTGTGTGTGTTGTCGACCCCAGGTCTCGCTGTGAGTGTGTGTGGTGTGTGTTCTAGCTGAAAATCTGATGTGTGTGTGTTGTCGACCCCAGGTCTCGCTGTAGTGTGTGTTCTAGCTGAAGATCTGATGTGTGTGTGTTGTCGACCCCAGGTCTCGCTGTTAGTGTGTGTGGTGTGTGTTCTAGCTGAAGATCTGATGTGTGTGTGTTGTCGACCCCAGGTCTCGCTGTGAGTGTGTGTGGTGTGTGTTCTAGCTGAAGATCTGATGTGTGTGTGTTGTCGACCCCAGGTCTCGCTGTAGTGTGTGTGGTGTGTGTTCTAGCTGAAGATCTGATGTGTGTGTGTTGTCGACCCCAGGTCTCGCTGTAGTGTGTGTGGTGTGTGTTCTAGCTGAAGATCTGATGTGTGTGTGTGTTGTCGACCCCAGGTCTCGCTGTAGTGTGTGTGGTGTGTGTTCTAGCTGAAGATCTGATGTGTGTGTGTTGTCGACCCCAGGTCTCGCTGTAGTGTGTGTGGTGTGTGTTCTAGCTGAAGATCTGATGTGTGTGTGTTGTCGACCCCAGGTCTCGCTGTAGTGTGTGTGGTGTGTGTTCTAGCTGAAGATCTGATGTGTGTGTGTTGTCGTCCCCAGGTCTCGCTGTAGTGTGTGTGGTGTGTGTTCTAGCTGAAGATCTGATGTGTGTGTGTTGTCGACCCCAGGTCTCGCTGTGAGTGTGTGTGGTGTGTGTTCTAGCTGAAGATCTGATGTGTGTGTGTTGTCGACCCCATGTCTCGCTGTAGTGTGTGTGGTGTGTGTTCTAGCTGAAGATCTGATGTGTGTGTGTTGTCGACCCCAGGTCTCGCTGTAGTGTGTGTGGTGTGTGTTCTAGCTGAAGATCTGATGTGTGTGTGTTGTCGACCCCAGGTCTCGGTGTGGTGTGTGTGGTGTGTGTTCCTGCGGTGAACATGAGTGTCCAGCTCCAGCAGAACGTCTCTCTGCCCTGTGACTCTCACAGTAACTCCAGCGCTGTCCTGGCCTGGTTCCGGCTGGGCTCCGGGGAGAACATGGCTTTACTGGTGTCTGCGACGAGAGGAAACCTGCACAGAGAAGTGTTTATACTCGAACACAACGAGGAGCAAAGCCGGTTTGAGCTTCAGGCCGACAGTCGACTGGAGTCTGTGAGTCTGAGGATCTTCAGCGTCAGAGACGAGGATCTCGGCCTTTACTTCTGCTCTTCTGGAACCGGTCTGAAGAACCTGCGCTTCGGGACCGCGGTCCGACTTACACTCAAAGGTCAGTGATGATCACATCGATATCATTATAGAGGACAGTGATGATCACATCGATATCATTATAGAGAACAGTGATGATCATATCGATATCATTATAGAGGACAGATATCGATATCATTATAGAGGACAGATATCATTATAGAGGACAGATATCGATATCATTATAGAGGACAGATATCATTATAGAGGACAGATATCGATATCATTATAGAGGACAGATATCATTATAGAGGACAGATATCGATATCATTATAGAGGACAGATATCGATATCATTATAGAGGACAGTGATGATCACATCGATATCATTATAGAGGACAGTGATGATCATATCGATATCATTATAGAGGACAGATATCGATATCATTATAGAGGACAGATATCATTATAGAGGACAGATATCGATATCATTATAGAGGACAGATATCGATATCATTATAGAGGACAGTGATGATCACATCGATATCATTATAGAGGACAGTGATGATCACATCGATATCATTATAGAGGACAGATATCGATATCATTATAGAGAACAGTGATGATCACATCGATATCATTATAGAGGACAGATATCGATATCATTATAGAGGACAGATATCGATATCATTATAGAGGACAGTGATGATCATATCGATATCATTATAGAGGACAGTGATGATCACATCGATATCATTATAGAGAACAGTGATGATCATATCGATATCATTATAGAGGACAGATATCGATATCATTATAGAGGACAGTGATGATCATATCGATATCATTATAGAGGACAGATATCGATATCATTATAGAGGACAGTGATGATCACATCGATATCATTATAGAGGACAGATATCGATATCATTATAGAGGACAGATATCGATATCATTATAGAGGACAGATATCGATATCATTATAGAGAACAGTGATGATCATATCGATATCATTATAGAGGACAGATATCGATATCATTATAGAGGACAGTGATGATCACATCGATATCATTATAGAGGACAGTGATGATCATATCGATATCATTATAGAGGACAGATATCGATATCATTATAGAGGACAGATATCGATATCATTATAGAGAACAGTGATGATCATATCGATATCATTATAGAGGACAGATATCGATATCATTATAGAGGACAGATATCGATATCATTATAGAGAACAGTGATGATCATATCGATATCATTATAGAGGACAGATATCGATATCATTATAGAGGACAGATATCGATATCATTATAGAGGACAGTGATGATCATATCGATATCATTATAGAGGACAGATATCGATATCATTATAGAGGACAGTGATGATCACATCGATATCATTATAGAGGACAGATATCGATATCATTATAGAGGACAGATATCGATATCATTATAGAGGACAGATATCGATATCATTATAGAGGACAGATATCGATATCATTATAGAGGACAGATATCGATATCATTATAGAGGACAGTGATGATCATATCGATATCATTATAGAGGACAGATATCGATATCATTATAGAGAACAGTGATGATCATATCGATATCATTATAGAGGACAGATATCGATATCATTATAGAGGACAGATATCGATATCATTATAGAGGACAGTGATGATCATATCGATATCATTATAGAGGACAGATATCGATATCATTATAGAGGACAGTGATGATCACATCGATATCATTATAGAGGACAGATATCGATATCATTATAGAGGACAGTGATGATCACATCGATATCATTATAGAGGACAGATATCGATATCATTATAGAGGACAGATATCGATATCATTATAGAGGACAGATATCGATATCATTATAGAAGACAGTGATGATCATATCGATATCATTATAGAGGACAGATATCGATATCATTATAGAGGACAGTGATGATCACATCGATATCATTATAGAGGACAGTGATGATCACATCGATATCATTATAGAGGACAGATATCGATATCATTATAGAGGACAGATATCGATATCATTATAGAGGACAGTGATGATCACATCGATATCATTATAGAGGACAGATATCGATATCATTATAGAGGACAGATATCGATATCATTATAGAGAACAGTGATGATCACATCGATATCATTATAGAGGACAGATATCGATATCATTATAGAGGACAGTGATGATCACATCGATATCATTATAGAGAACAGTGATGATCATATCGATATCATTATAGAGGACAGATATCGATATCATTATAAAGGACAGTGATGATCACATCGATATCATTATAGAGGACAGATATCGATATCATTATAGAGGACAGATATCGATATCATTATAGAGGACAGTGATGATCACATCGATATCATTATAGAGGACAGATATCGATATCATTATAGAGGACAGTGATGATCACATCGATATCATTATAGAGGACAGTGATGATCACATCGATATCATTATAGAGGACAGTGATGATCACATCGATATCATTATAGAGGACAGATATCGATATCATTATAGAGGACAGTGATGATCACATCGATATCATTATAGAGGACAGATATCGATATCATTATAGAGGACAGTGATGATCACATCGATATCATTATAGAGGACAGATATCGATATCATTATAGAGGACAGTGATGATCATATCGATATCATTATAGAGGACAGTGATGATCACATCGATATCATTATAGAGGACAGTGATGATCACATCGATATCATTATAGAGGACAGATATCGATATCATTATAGAGAACAGTGATGATCACATCGATATCATTATAGAGGACAGATATCGATATCATTATAGAGAACAGTGATGATCACATCGATATCATTATAGAGGACAGTGATGATCATATCGATATCATTATAGAGGACAGATATCGATATCATTATAGAGGACAGATATCGATATCATTATAGAGAACAGTGATGATCACATCGATATCATTATAGAGGACAGATATCGATATCATTATAGAGAACAGTGATGATCACATCGATATCATTATAGAGGACAGTGATGATCACATCGATATCATTATAGAGGACAGATATCGATATCATTATAGAGGACAGTGATGATCATATCGATATCATTATAGAGGACAGATATCGATATCATTATAGAGGACAGTGATGATCATATCGATATCATTATAGAGGACAGATATCGATATCATTATAGAGGACAGTGATGATCATATCGATATCATTATAGAGAACAGTGATGATCATATCGATATCATTATAGAGGACAGATATCGATATCATTATAGAGGACAGTGATGATCATATCGATATCATTATAGAGGACAGTGATGATCATATCGATATCATTATAGAGGACAGATATCGATATCATTATAGAGGACAGTGATGATCATATCGATATCATTATAGAGAACAGTGATGATCACATCGATATCATTATAGAGGACAGATATCGATATCATTATAGAGGACAGTGATGATCATATCGATATCATTATAGAGGACAGATATCGATATCATTATAGAGGACAGTGATGATCACATCGATATCATTATAGAGAACAGTGATGATCACATCGATATCATTATAGAGGACAGATATCGATATCATTATAGAGAACAGTGATGATCACATCGATATCATTATAGAGGACAGTGATGATCATATCGATATCATTATAGAGGACAGATATCGATATCATTATAGAGAACAGTGATGATCACATCGATATCATTATAGAGGACAGTGATGATCATATCGATATCATTATAGAGGACAGATATCGATATCATTATAGAGAACAGTGATGATCACATCGATATCATTATAGAGGACAGATATCGATATCATTATAGAGGACAGATATCGATATCATTATAGAGGACAGTGATGATCATATCGATATCATTATAGAGGACAGTGATGATCATATCGATATCATTATAGAGGACAGATATCGATATCATTATAGAGAACAGTGATGATCACATCGATATCATTATAGAGGACAGTGATGATCATATCGATATCATTATAGAGGACAGTGATGATCACATCGATATCATTATAGAGGACAGTGATGATCATATCGATATCATTATAGAGGACAGATATCGATATCATTATAGAGAACAGTGATGATCACATCGATATCATTATAGAGGACAGTGATGATCATATCGATATCATTATAGAGGACAGATATCGATATCATTATAGAGGACAGTGATGATCATATCGATATCATTATAGAGAACAGTGATGATCACATCGATATCATTATAGAGGACAGTGATGATCATATCGATATCATTATAGAGGACAGATATCGATATCATTATAGAGAACAGTGATGATCACATCGATATCATTATAGAGGACAGTGATGATCACATCGATATCATTATAGAGGACAGATATCGATATCATTATAGAGGACAGTGATGATCATATCGATATCATTATAGAGGACAGATATCGATATCATTATAGAGGACAGTGATGATCATATCGATATCATTATAGAGGACAGATATCGATATCATTATAGAGGACAGTGATGATCATATCGATATCATTATAGAGGACAGTGATGATCATATCGATATCATTATAGAGGACAGTGATGATCATATCGATATCATTATAGAGGACAGATATCGATATCATTATAGAGGACAGTGATGATCATATCGATATCATTATAGAGAACAGTGATGATCATATCGATATCATTATAGAGGACAGATATCGATATCATTATAGAGGACAGTGATGATCATATCGATATCATTATAGAGGACAGTGATGATCATATCGATATCATTATAGAGGACAGATATCGATATCATTATAGAGGACAGTGATGATCATATCGATATCATTATAGAGAACAGTGATGATCACATCGATATCATTATAGAGGACAGATATCGATATCATTATAGAGGACAGTGATGATCATATCGATATCATTATAGAGGACAGATATCGATATCATTATAGAGGACAGTGATGATCACATCGATATCATTATAGAGAACAGTGATGATCACATCGATATCATTATAGAGGACAGATATCGATATCATTATAGAGAACAGTGATGATCACATCGATATCATTATAGAGGACAGATATCGATATCATTATAGAGAACAGTGATGATCACATCGATATCATTATAGAGGACAGTGATGATCATATCGATATCATTATAGAGGACAGATATCGATATCATTATAGAGAACAGTGATGATCACATCGATATCATTATAGAGGACAGATATCGATATCATTATAGAGGACAGATATCGATATCATTATAGAGGACAGTGATGATCATATCGATATCATTATAGAGGACAGTGATGATCATATCGATATCATTATAGAGGACAGATATCGATATCATTATAGAGAACAGTGATGATCACATCGATATCATTATAGAGGACAGTGATGATCATATCGATATCATTATAGAGGACAGATATCGATATCATTATAGAGAACAGTGATGATCACATCGATATCATTATAGAGGACAGTGATGATCATATCGATATCATTATAGAGGACAGATATCGATATCATTATAGAGGACAGTGATGATCATATCGATATCATTATAGAGAACAGTGATGATCACATCGATATCATTATAGAGGACAGTGATGATCATATCGATATCATTATAGAGGACAGATATCGATATCATTATAGAGGACAGTGATGATCATATCGATATCATTATAGAGGACAGATATCGATATCATTATAGAGGACAGTGATGATCATATCGATATCATTATAGAGGACAGTGATGATCATATCGATATCATTATAGAGGACAGTGATGATCATATCGATATCATTATAGAGGACAGTGATGATCACATCGATATCATTATAGAGGACAGATATCGATATCATTATAGAGAACAGTGATGATCACATCGATATCATTATAGAGGACAGTGATGATCATATCGATATCATTATAGAGGACAGATATCGATATCATTATAGAGAACAGTGATGATCATATCGATATCATTATAGAGGACAGTGATGATCATATCGATATCATTATAGAGGACAGTGATGATCATATCGATATCATTATAGAGGACAGTGATGATCATATCGATATCATTATAGAGGACAGATATCGATATCATTATAGAGGACAGTGATGATCATATCGATATCATTATAGAGGACAGTGATGATCATATCGATATCATTATAGAGGACAGTGATGATCATATCGATATCATTATAGAGGACAGTGATGATCACATCGATATCATTATAGAGGACAGTGATGATCATATCGATATCATTATAGAGGACAGATATCGATATCATTATAGAGAACAGTGATGATCACATCGATATCATTATAGAGGACAGATATCGATATCATTATAGAGGACAGATATCGATATCATTATAGAGGACAGTGATGATCATATCGATATCATTATAGAGGACAGATATCGATATCATTATAGAGGACAGTGATGATCATATCGATATCATTATAGAGGACAGTGATGATCATATCGATATCATTATAGAGGACAGTGATGATCATATCGATATCATTATAGAGGACAGTGATGATCATATCGATATCATTATAGAGGACAGATATCGATATCATTATAGAGGACAGTGATGATCATATCGATATCATTATAGAGGACAGTGATTATCACATCGATATCATTATAGAGAACAGTGATGATCACATCGATATCATTATAGAGGACAGTGATGATCATATCGATATCATTATAGAGGACAGATATCGATATCATTATAGAGAACAGTGATGATCACATCGATATCATTATAGAGGACAGTGATGATCATATCGATATCATTATAGAGGACAGATATCGATATCATTATAGAGAACAGTGATGATCACATCGATATCATTATAGAGGACAGATATCGATATCATTATAGAGGACAGATATCGATATCATTATAGAGGACAGTGATGATCATATCGATATCATTATAGAGGACAGATATCGATATCATTATAGAGGACAGTGATGATCATATCGATATCATTATAGAGGACAGTGATGATCATATCGATATCATTATAGAGGACAGATATCGATATCATTATAGAGGACAGTGATGATCATATCGATATCATTATAGAGGACAGATATCGATATCATTATAGAGGACAGTGATGATCATATCGATATCATTATAGAGGACAGTGATGATCATATCGATATCATTATAGAGGACAGATATCGATATCATTATAGAGGACAGATATCGATATCATTATAGAGGACAGATATCGATATCATTATAGAGGACAGATATCGATATCATTATAGAGGACAGATATCGATATCATTATAGAGGACAGTGATGATCATATCGATATCATTATAGAGGACAGATATCGATATCATTATAGAGGACAGATATCGATATCATTATAGAGGACAGATATCGATATCATTATAGAGGACAGATATCGATATCATTATAGAGGACAGTGATGATCACATCGATATCATTATAGAGGACAGATATCGATATCATTATAGAGGACAGATATCGATATCATTATAGAGGACAGTGATGATCATATCGATATCATTATAGAGGACAGATATCGATATCATTATAGAGGACAGATATCGATATCATTATAGAGGACAGTGATGATCATATCGATATCATTATAGAGGACAGATATCGATATCATTATAGAGAACAGTGATGATCATATCGATATCATTATAGAGGACAGTGATGATCATATCGATATCATTATAGAGGACAGATATCGATATCATTATAGAGGACAGTGATGATCATATCGATATCATTATAGAGGACAGTGATGATCATATCGATATCATTATAGAGGACAGTGATGATCATATCGATATCATTATAGAGGACAGTGATGATCATATCGATATCATTATAGAGGACAGTGATGATCATATCGATATCATTATAGAGGACAGTGATGATCATATCGATATCATTATAGAGGACAGATATCGATATCATTATAGAGGACAGTGATGATCATATCGATATCATTATAGAGGACAGTGATGATCATATCGATATCATTATAGAGGACAGTGATGATCATATCGATATCATTATAGAGGACAGTGATGATCATATCGATATCATTATAGAGGACAGATATCGATATCATTATAGAGAACAGTGATGATCACATCGATATCATTATAGAGGACAGTGATGATCATATCGATATCATTATAGAGGACAGATATCGATATCATTATAGAGGACAGTGATGATCACATCGATATCATTATAGAGGACAGATATCGATATCATTATAGAGGACAGTGATGATCATATCGATATCATTATAGAGGACAGTGATGATCATATCGATATCATTATAGAGGACAGATATCGATATCATTATAGAGAACAGTGATGATCACATCGATATCATTATAGAGGACAGTGATGATCACATCGATATCATTATAGAGGACAGATATCGATATCATTATAGAGGACAGTGATGATCACATCGATATCATTATAGAGGACAGATATCGATATCATTATAGAGAACAGTGATGATCACATCGATATCATTATAGAGGACAGTGATGATCATATCGATATCATTATAGAGGACAGATATCGATATCATTATAGAGGACAGTGATGATCACATCGATATCATTATAGAGGACAGTGATGATCATATCGATATCATTATAGAGGACAGATATCGATATCATTATAGAGGACAGTGATGATCATATCGATATCATTATAGAGGACAGATATCGATATCATTATAGAGGACAGTGATGATCACATCGATATCATTATAGAGGACAGTGATGATCACATCGATATCATTATAGAGAACAGTGATGATCACATCGATATCATTATAGAGGACAGTGATGATCATATCGATATCATTATAGAGAACAGTGATGATCACATCGATATCATTATAGAGAACAGTGATGATCACATCGATATCATTATAGAGGACAGATATCGATATCATTATAGAGGACAGATATCGATATCATTATAGAGGACAGTGATGATCACATCGATATCATTATAGAGGACAGTGATGATCATATCGATATCATTATAGAGGACAGTGATGATCACATCGATATCATTATAGAGGACAGATATCGATATCATTATAGAGGACAGTGATGATCATATCGATATCATTATAGAGGACAGATATCGATATCATTATAGAGGACAGTGATGATCACATCGATATCATTATAGAGGACAGTGATGATCATATCGATATCATTATAGAGGACAGATATCGATATCATTATAGAGGACAGATATCGATATCATTATAGAGGACAGTGATGATCATATCGATATCATTATAGAGGACAGATATCGATATCATTATAGAGGACAGTGATGATCACATCGATATCATAATAGAGGACAGATATCGATATCATTATAGAGGACAGTGATGATCATATCGATATCATTATAGAGGACAGTGATGATCATATCGATATCATTATAGAGGACAGTGATGATCATATCGATATCATTATAGAGGACAGTGATGATCATATCGATATCATTATAGAGGACAGTGATGATCACATCGATATCATTATAGAGGACAGTGATGATCATATCGATATCATTATAGAGGACAGATATCGATATCATTATAGAGGACAGTGATGATCATATCGATATCATTATAGAGGACAGTGATGATCATATCGATATCATTATAGAGAACAGTGATGATCATATCGATATCATTATAGAGGACAGATATCGATATCATTATAGAGGACAGTGATGATCATATCGATATCATTATAGAGGACAGTGATGATCACATCGATATCATTATAGAGGACAGATATCGATATCATTATAGAGGACAGTGATGATCACATCGATATCATTATAGAGAACAGTGATGATCATATCGATATCATTATAGAGGACAGATATCGATATCATTATAGAGGACAGTGATGATCACATCGATATCATTATAGAGGACAGTGATGATCACATCGATATCATTATAGAGGACAGTGATGATCACATCGATATCATTATAGAGGACAGTGATGATCATATCGATATCATTATAGAGGACAGTGATGATCACATCGATATCATTATAGAGAACAGTGATGATCATATCGATATCATTATAGAGGACAGTGATGATCACATCGATATCATTATAGAGGACAGTGATGATCATATCGATATCATTATAGAGGACAGTGATGATCACATCGATATCATTATAGAGGACAGTGATGATCACATCGATATCATTATAGAGGACAGTGATGATCATATCGATATCATTATAGAGGACAGTGATGATCACATCGATATCATTATAGAGGACAGTGATGATCATATCGATATCATTATAGAGGACAGTGATGATCATATCGATATCATTATAGAGGACAGTGATGATCATATCGATATCATTATAGAGGACAGTGATGATCATATCGATATCATTATAGAGGACAGTGATGATCATATCGATATCATTATAGAGGACAGATATCGATATCATTATAGAGGACAGTGATGATCATATCGATATCATTATAGAGGACAGTGATGATCACATCGATATCATTATAGAGGACAGATATCGATATCATTATAGAGGACAGTGATGATCATATCGATATCATTATAGAGGACAGTGATGATCACATCGATATCATTATAGAGGACAGATATCGATATCATTATAGAGGACAGTGATGATCACATCGATATCATTATAGAGGACAGTGATGATCACATCGATATCATTATAGAGGACAGTGATGATCACATCGATATCATTATAGAGGACAGTGATGATCATATCGATATCATTATAGAGGACAGTGATGATCATATCGATATCATTATAGAGGACAGTGATGATCATATCGATATCATTATAGAGGACAGATATCGATATCATTATAGAGGACAGTGATGATCACATCGATATCATTATAGAGGACAGTGATGATCACATCGATATCATTATAGAGGACAGTGATGATCATATCGATATCATTATAGAGGACAGATATCGATATCATTATAGAGGACAGTGATGATCACATCGATATCATTATAGAGGACAGTGATGATCACATCGATATCATTATAGAGGACAGTGATGATCACATCGATATCATTATAGAGGACAGTGATGATCATATCGATATCATTATAGAGGACAGATATCGATATCATTATAGAGGACAGTGATGATCATATCGATATCATTATAGAGGACAGTGATGATCACATCGATATCATTATAGAGGACAGATATCGATATCATTATAGAGGACAGTGATGATCATATCGATATCATTATAGAGGACAGTGATGATCACATCGATATCATTATAGAGGACAGATATCGATATCATTATAGAGGACAGTGATGATCATATCGATATCATTATAGAGGACAGTGATGATCACATCGATATCATTATAGAGGACAGATATCGATATCATTATAGAGGACAGTGATGATCACATCGATATCATTATAGAGAACAGTGATGATCACATCGATATCATTATAGAGGACAGATATCGATATCATTATAGAGGACAGTGATGATCACATCGATATCATTATAGAGGACAGATATCGATATCATTATAGAGGACAGTGATGATCATATCGATATCATTATAGAGGACAGATATCGATATCATTATAGAGGACAGTGATGATCATATCGATATCATTATAGAGGACAGTGATGATCACATCGATATCATTATAGAGGACAGTGATGATCACATCGATATCATTATAGAGGACAGATATCGATATCATTATAGAGGACAGATATCGATATCATTATAGAGGACAGTGATGATCACATCGATATCATTATAGAGAACAGTGATGATCACATCGATATCATTATAGAGGACAGATATCGATATCATTATAGAGGACAGTGATGATCATATCGATATCATTATAGAGGACAGATATCGATATCATTATAGAGGACAGTGATGATCACATCGATATCATTATAGAGAACAGTGATGATCATATCGATATCATTATAGAGGACAGATATCGATATCATTATAGAGGACAGTGATGATCACATCGATATCATTATAGAGGACAGATATCGATATCATTATAGAGGACAGTGATGATCATATCGATATCATTATAGAGGACAGTGATGATCATATCGATATCATTATAGAGGACAGTGATGATCATATCGATATCATTATAGAGGACAGATATCGATATCATTATAGAGGACAGTGATGATCATATCGATATCATTATAGAGGACAGATATCGATATCATTATAGAGGACAGTGATGATCACATCGATATCATTATAGAGGACAGATATCGATATCATTATAGAGGACAGTGATGATCATATCGATATCATTATAGAGGACAGTGATGATCACATCGATATCATTATAGAGGACAGATATCGATATCATTATAGAGGACAGTGATGATCATATCGATATCATTATAGAGGACAGATATCGATATCATTATAGAGGACAGTGATGATCATATCGATATCATTATAGAGGACAGATATCGATATCATTATAGAGGACAGTGATGATCATATCGATATCATTATAGAGGACAGATATCGATATCATTATAGAGGACAGTGATGATCATATCGATATCATTATAGAGGACAGTGATGATCATATCGATATCATTATAGAGGACAGATATCGATATCATTATAGAGGACAGTGATGATCATATCGATATCATTATAGAGGACAGATATCGATATCATTATAGAGGACAGTGATGATCACATCGATATCATTATAGAGGACAGAAGCAGAGCAGAGATATGATGATGTCAGAGGATCAGGGGAATCACTTCTTCAACCAGAACGGCTTCAAATATTGTAGAAATATTAAAAAAATAAATAGTGTATACAAGCCATACGTCATCATAAATCACCATATTTATAATAAATATAAAGTACTATATATATGTGTGTGTGTGTATTGGCTTTTATTTATGTATTTTACTATTTTTAGCTTTCATGTTAATTTTAGTGTAGTTTATAGTAATTCTGTTATGTGCTTTTATCTCTCTCTCTCTCTCTCTTTTATATAGGCCTATTGCTATTTAGTTTAATTTATTTCTATTTCAGTTTTGGTTTTTATTCATTTCCAGCCAGGTAATAATTTTAGTGTTTCAACTTAAACTTATTTCAGTTTATTGCCAAGGAAATATTTCCAATTTTTGTTTAGCTTAAGTTTTTAATTAATTAAGTTTTAATTAGCTTTAGTTTTTAACTAATAATTATATTTTAATTTATTTCCACTGTATTTCAAGTAACAGATTTTTTTTTGTAGTAGAGAACTTCTAGCTGTAACCTTTTTTAAAGCTTAAGGTTATGATAACACTATATATATATATATACATTGAACAAAATTATAAATGCAACACTTTTGTTTTTGCCCCCATTTTTCATGAGCTGAACTCAAAGATCTTAGACTTTTTCTATGTACACAAAAGGTCTATTTCTCTCAAATATTGTTCACAGATCTGTCTAAACCTGTGTTAGTGAGCACTTCTCCTTTGCCGAGATAATCCATCCACCTCACAGGTGTGGCGTATCAAGATGCTGATTAGACAGCATGATTATTGCACGGGTGTGCCTTAGGCTGTCCACAATAAAAGGCCACTCTAAAATGTGCAGTTTTATCACACAGCACAATGACACAGATGTCGTAAGTTTTGAGGGAGTGTGCGATTGGCATGCTGACTGGAGGAATGTCCACCGGAGCTGTTGCCGTGAATTGAATGTTAATTTCTCCACCGTAAGCCGTCTCCAAAGGCGTTTCAGAGAATTTGGCAGTATATCCAACCGGCCTCACAACCGCAGACCACGGACCACACCAGCCCAGGAGCTCCACACCCAGCACCTCCACCTCCAGGACCTCCACACCCAGCACCTCCACCTCCACACCCAGCACCTTCACCTCCAGGACCTCCACACCCAGCACCTCCACCTCCACACCCAGCACCTTCACCTCCAGGACCTCCACACCCAGCACCTCCACCTCCACACCCAGCACCTTCACCTCCAGGACCTCCACACCCAGCACCTCCAGACCCAGCACCTTCACCTCCAGGACCTCCACACCCAGCATCTCCACCTCCAGGACCTCCACACCCAGCACCTTCACCTCCAGGACCTCCACACCCAGCATCTCCACCTCCAGGACCTCCACACCCAGCATCTCCACCTCCAGGACCTCCACATCCAGCATCTTCACCTCCAGGACCTCCACATCCAGCATCTTCACCTCCAGGACCTCCACACCAGCATCTCCACCTCCAGGACCTCCACACCCAGCATCTCCACCTCCAGGACCTCCACATCCAGCATCTTCACCTCCAGGACCTCCACATCCAGCACCTTCACCTCCAGGACCTCCACACCCAGCATCTCCACCTCCAGGACCTCCACACCCAGCATCTTCACCTCCAGGACCTCCACACCAGCATCTCCACCTCCAGGACCTCCACACCCAGCATCTCCACCTCCAGGACCTCCACAGGACCTCCACATCCAGCATCTCCACCTCCAGGACCTCCACATCCAGCATCTTCACCTCCAGGACATCCACATCCAGCATCTTCACCTCCAGGACCTCCACACCCAGCATCTCCACCTCCAGGACCTCCACACCCAGCATCTCCACCTCCAGGACCTCCACAGGACCTCCACATCCAGCATCTCCACCTCCAGGACCTCCACATCCAGCATCTTCACCTCCAGGACCTCCACATCCAGCATCTTCACCTCCAGGACCTCCACACCCAGCATCTCCACCTCCAGGACCTCCACACCCAGCACCTTCACCTCCAGGACCTCCACACCCAGCATCTCCACCTCCAGGACCTCCACACCCAGCACCTTCACCTCCAGGACCTCCACACCCAGCACCTCCACCTCCAGGACCTCCATACCCAGCATCTCCACCTCCAGGACCTCCACACCCAGCACCATCACCTCCAGGACCTCCACACCCAGCACCTTCACCTCCAGGACCTCCACACCCAGCATCTCCACCTCCAGGATCTCCACACCAGCATCTCCACCTCCAGGACCTCCACACCAGCATCTCCACCTCCAGGACCTCCACATCCAGCATCTCCTCCTCCAGGACCTCCATATCCAGCATCTTCACCTCCAGGACCTCCACACCCAGCACCTTCACCTCCAGGACCTCCACACCCAGCATCTCCACCTCCAGGACCTCCACACCCAGCACCTTCACCTCCAGGACCTCCACACCCAGCACCTTCACCTCCAGGACCTCCACACCCAGCACCTTCACCTCCAGGACCTCCACACCCAGCATCTCCACCTCCAGGATCTCCACACCCAGCATCTTCACCTCCAGGACCTCCACACACAGCATCTCCACCTCCAGGACCTCCACACCCAGCACCTTCACCTCCAGGTCCTCCACACACAGCATCTCCACCTCCAGGACCTCCACACCCAGCATCTCCACCTCCAGGACCTCCATATCCAGCATCTTCACCTCCAGGACCTCCACACCCAGCACCTTCACCTCCAAGACCTCCACACCCAGGATCTCCACCTCCAGGACCTCCACACCCAGCACCTTCACCTCCAGGACCTCCACACCCAGCATCTTCACCTCCAGGACCTCCACACCCAGCATCTCCACTTCCAGGACCTCCACACCCAGCACCTTCACTTCCAGGACCTCCACACCCAGCACCTTCACCTCCAGGACCTCCAAACCCAGCACCTTCACCTCCAGGACCTCCACACCCAGCATCTTCACCTCCAGGACCTCCACACCCAGCATCTCCACTTCCAGGACCTCCACACCCAGCACCTTCACTTCCAGGACCTCCACACCCAGCACCTTCACCTCCAGGACCTCCAAACCCAGCACCTTCACCTCCAGGACCTCCACACCCAGCATCTCCATCTCCAGGACCTCCACACCCAGCACCTTAACCTCCAGGACCTCCACACCCAGCATCTCCACCTCCAGGACCTCCACACCCAGCATCTCCACCACCAGGACCTCCACACCCAGCATCTCCACCTCCAGGATCTCCACACCCAGCATTTCCACCTCCAGGACCTCCACACCCAGCATCTCCACTTCCAGGACCTCCACACCCAGCACCTTCACTTCCAGGACCTCCACACCCAGCACCTTCACCTCCAGGACCTCCAAACCCAGCACCTTCACCTCCAGGACCTCCACACCCAGCATCTTCACCTCCAGGACCTCCACACCCAGCATCTCCACCTCCAGGACCTCCACACCCAGCATCTCCACCTCCAGGACCTCCACATCCAGCATCTTCACCTCCAGGACCTCCACATCCAGCATCTTCACCTCCAGGACCTCCACACCAGCATCTCCACCTCCAGGACCTCCACACCCAGCATCTCCACCTCCAGGACCTCCACATCCAGCATCTTCACCTCCAGGACCTCCACATCCAGCACCTTCACCTCCAGGACCTCCACACCCAGCATCTCCACCTCCAGGACCTCCACACCCAGCATCTTCACCTCCAGGACCTCCACACCAGCATCTCCACCTCCAGGACCTCCACACCCAGCATCTCCACCTCCAGGACCTCCACAGGACCTCCACATCCAGCATCTCCACCTCCAGGACCTCCACATCCAGCATCTTCACCTCCAGGACATCCACATCCAGCATCTTCACCTCCAGGACCTCCACACCCAGCATCTCCACCTCCAGGACCTCCACACCCAGCATCTCCACCTCCAGGACCTCCACAGGACCTCCACATCCAGCATCTCCACCTCCAGGACCTCCACATCCAGCATCTTCACCTCCAGGACCTCCACATCCAGCATCTTCACCTCCAGGACCTCCACACCCAGCATCTCCACCTCCAGGACCTCCACACCCAGCACCTTCACCTCCAGGACCTCCACACCCAGCATCTCCACCTCCAGGACCTCCACACCCAGCACCTTCACCTCCAGGACCTCCACACCCAGCACCTCCACCTCCAGGACCTCCATACCCAGCATCTCCACCTCCAGGACCTCCACACCCAGCACCATCACCTCCAGGACCTCCACACCCAGCACCTTCACCTCCAGGACCTCCACACCCAGCATCTCCACCTCCAGGATCTCCACACCAGCATCTCCACCTCCAGGACCTCCACACCAGCATCTCCACCTCCAGGACCTCCACATCCAGCATCTCCTCCTCCAGGACCTCCATATCCAGCATCTTCACCTCCAGGACCTCCACACCCAGCACCTTCACCTCCAGGACCTCCACACCCAGCATCTCCACCTCCAGGACCTCCACACCCAGCACCTTCACCTCCAGGACCTCCACACCCAGCACCTTCACCTCCAGGACCTCCACACCCAGCACCTTCACCTCCAGGACCTCCACACCCAGCATCTCCACCTCCAGGATCTCCACACCCAGCATCTTCACCTCCAGGACCTCCACACACAGCATCTCCACCTCCAGGACCTCCACACCCAGCACCTTCACCTCCAGGTCCTCCACACACAGCATCTCCACCTCCAGGACCTCCACACCCAGCATCTCCACCTCCAGGACCTCCATATCCAGCATCTTCACCTCCAGGACCTCCACACCCAGCACCTTCACCTCCAAGACCTCCACACCCAGGATCTCCACCTCCAGGACCTCCACACCCAGCACCTTCACCTCCAGGACCTCCACACCCAGCATCTTCACCTCCAGGACCTCCACACCCAGCATCTCCACTTCCAGGACCTCCACACCCAGCACCTTCACTTCCAGGACCTCCACACCCAGCACCTTCACCTCCAGGACCTCCAAACCCAGCACCTTCACCTCCAGGACCTCCACACCCAGCATCTTCACCTCCAGGACCTCCACACCCAGCATCTCCACTTCCAGGACCTCCACACCCAGCACCTTCACTTCCAGGACCTCCACACCCAGCACCTTCACCTCCAGGACCTCCAAACCCAGCACCTTCACCTCCAGGACCTCCACACCCAGCATCTCCATCTCCAGGACCTCCACACCCAGCACCTTAACCTCCAGGACCTCCACACCCAGCATCTCCACCTCCAGGACCTCCACACCCAGCATCTCCACCACCAGGACCTCCACACCCAGCATCTCCACCTCCAGGATCTCCACACCCAGCATTTCCACCTCCAGGACCTCCACACCCAGCATCTCCACCTCCAGGACCTCCACACCCAGCATCTCCACCTCCAGGATCGTCTGAGGCCAGCTCGGTTCAGCTCATGAAAAATGGGGGCAAAAACAAAAGTGTTGCGTTTATAATTTTGTTCAGTGCATATATACTGTGTGTGTGTGCATATATATATATATATATATATATATATATATGTATATGTGTATATTTGTGTGTGTGTGTGTGTGTGTGTGTGTGTGTGGAGCAGCTCGTCTCTGTCATATGTGTTCCAGTGAATCTGCTGTAGTTTCCACTGCTCTGTTGATCGTGTGGTTTTGTTGTTTCAGACGCTACTTTAGACGTGGGCTGTTCTGCGCTCTGCATCAGTGTGAGTGTGTGTGTGTGTGCTGCGTGTGTGTTCTGTGGGTTTCTCTGCGCTTGTCTGCGCTGTTTCAGAAAAGGTAAGATAAACTTCATGAAACAAAACTCATTTGAAGGTGATTCTTCCGACCGTACATGACTTTTTACACGAGTGCTTCTCTTTCAGATTCTTCTGTGGTCTCATGCATCAACTGTGTGGAAGAAAACTCAAATGTCCAGGTGTGTTTAAGTTCGGGTGGATTCTGGGAGATAGTCTTGTGTTGTGTTGTGTTGTGTTGTGTTGTGTTGTGTTTTGTTGTGTTGTGTTGTTTGTCAGTGTAGCTTGTGCTCGACTGCTTTGAGAGTAAAATAAACATTGATTGTTGTTGTTCTCCAGGCGGTTCCAGTCCAGTATTCCAGTCTCCGGTTCATCCAGCGCTCCAGAACTCCGGCTCCGGCTCCGGCTCCAGTGGACGTGACGTACACAACCATCGCTAAACACACACCCTGAGTCACGGCTTCACAACAACACACACCCTAAGATGTTTCTGAAAGAATCTCTTCTCACTAAAGCTGTTTTTATATGATCAAAATACAGTAAAAACAGTGAAATATTATTCCAATGTAAATCAGCTGTTTTCTATGTGAATATATAATAAAGTGTAATTTATTCCTGTGATCAAAGCTGAATTTTCAGCATCATTACTCCAGTCTTCAGTGTCACATGATCCTTCAGAAATCAGTGTGATATGATGATTTGATGATCAAGAAACATTTATGATTATTATCAGTGTTGAACACAGTTTATTTTTCAGGATTCTTTGATGAATAGAAAGTTCAAAAGAACAGAATTTGTTTGAAATAGAATCTTTTGTAAAATTATAAATGTCTTTACTGTCACTTTTGATCAATTTATTGCTTCTTTGCATTATTTCTTACTGAAGCCAAGCTTTTGATCTGTAGTGTATATTATATATTTGATGTATTGATCTTCTATATTCCATAGTTTCTTCTTTATTTGCTTGATTATATATAAGCTAGCATTGATAAAGGATATTAAATTTAAACATGATGGCAAATAAAGTGAAAACAGTGATTTAGTTTCTGTTTAAGGTGTTTTATTAAGTATATTCTGTTTATATATATATATATGTATAATTGAAAATCAATCATATTGACAATGTTGCACTTATCTACTGTAAACAGCTAGACACACGCACACACACACACACACACACACAGTGTGAAATACAGCAAAGGTTACAGAGGTTTACATTGATAGTAATGAAAATGTATTGCATGAAAGAAACTAGTCTGAAAGTTCATTTATATAAAATACTCAAACAAACAAACATATGGTCTACTCTAGTCATAACTCTAAATAAGTTGTGAGATTTATATGAAAATGAGTTTGTGTGTCAGTTTGTGGATGCGTTACACCTGAAAGGCCACTAGGTTTCATCCATGTTCCATTAAGAGTTTGAAGCCAGAGGAGACTCATGAAACTAATGACAATGATGGTTGGGCTGATCACTATGCACAACAGTGGTTGAATAGGCAAACTTGAGTCTTTCACATGATATATGGTTAGACAAGATTTAATAATAAAACAGTGCAGCTTGAAACAACAAATGTTGAAACACTGAACTGTCCAGCGAGGGACAGGATTGTTCATAACGCTGTTTCACTCATATATCCGTCACGGATCCAGAGATAATGTGTTTCTGCTGGCCAAAACCAGAAACCAGCATCACGTTACAGTAACGGGCCCAGAACCACTGGCCCCGTCCATCGCTTCTCTCATTCATAATGAAATAATGGCTCCAAAAGTGAAGTTAGTTCTTAGAACCATAGAAATGTATATATAGAAACCACATTCGACCACTCAAGAAACATCAGTGTGTCGGCCATCTTGGAACAGTCGACATGTCATCACTCACAGTAAGAGTCAATGATGCCACAACATTGCACAGCTTCTGGTTGTGAAACCAATGAGATTTAAATTCCAGAAGAAATTAAATAACTTTTCACATGTGTGAGAATGTGTTGGTTTGTGTTTTTATATGTATTAAACTCAATTTTTGGCTACATGTTTTTAATTTGCCTACATGGTAAATCTTTAATGTTGTGTTAGCTGACACAGTTGTCTAGGTGTATTGTGTTTAATCATCTGCTGAAGTCTATAGATTTCATACTTGCGTCTAACTGTTGCAGACGCTCAGTCAACTTGCTCTCGAATGTTCAGTGACCACTCCAATATGGTGGATCACTGTGTTTAACAAGTGTAAAAGTTTAATTTTGGGTGAAACTGGTGTAAGATCAGCTGTTCTCATGCTGGACTCCACGTGAGAATCAGATATGGTCACATGATCTGTGCGAGTTATGTAAGAGTGGCAGATTCAAGAACATTCCACAAACACTTTATAATAATAGCTGTCGAATTCAAAGTCAGATCGATTTAAATCACGGAACTACACTTTATGCAAAAAGGGGAAAATCTGCAGGAAAAAAACAATACTACAGAGACGAAGGAGAGATGTAGATCGCTGAATAAAAAAAAAATCCATATTATCTATAATTTCATTGGTTAAAAATTCCGTCAATCACCAGTGAATTCATACCGTGTTTTCAGTGGCTTCTGCATCAGTCATTCAGCGACTATAGCCCGCCCTCCCACAAGAGCAGCACACCATTGGCTCATCCCTCATCCAATAACAGTCCTAGGTTTCCAGAGTGTTCTACACTCCGATTGGATGATCAGATCAAAAAGAGGCGGGACTTGTTAGGGAAATGTGTTTCCTTGTCTGTATGTCAGTCGAGCGACGGGGCGTTATGGCGTATTAAACCATTAAACAAAACCAATACATTAATCTTTGTCTTGATTTCGGGTGTTTCTCTAACGGATGGATCCCCCCGCGCGCGGGAAAGTCAGCTGGTATCTGTGATTCCCGGTTATTCCCGGTGATTGTGCGATGATGACCGCGGAGGTGCTGCTGTCCGACAGCCGTTACTGTGCAGATAACCTGCTAACCAGCGAGGACTGGGGTGAGTGTGTGTGTGTGTGTGTGTGTGTGTGTGTGTGTGTGTGTGTGTGTGTGTGTGTGTGTGTGTGTGTGTGTGTGTGTGTGTGTTTGTGTGTGTGTGTTTGTGTGTGTGTGTCTGTGTGTGTGTCTGTGTGTGTGTCTGTGTGTGTGTGTGTGTGTGTGTGTGTGAGAGAGAGAGAGAGAGTGTGTGTGTGTGTGTGTGTGTGTGTCTGTCTGTCTGTGTTGGTGTGATGGAGGGTGTGTTAAAGACTGTGTGACTAGTGCTAGAGAACTAGTTAAAGGTTGCTTGACCTAGTTAAAGGCTGTGTTACTAGTGATGGAGAAGTAGTTTAAAGTTGTGTTACTAGTGATGGAGAACTAGTTAAAGGCTGTGTTACTAGTGATGGAGAACTAGTTTAAAGTTGTGTTACTAGTGATGGAGAACTAGTTAAAGGCTGTGTTACTAGTGATGGAGTACTAGTTTAAAGTTGTGTTACTAGTGATGGAGAACTAGTTAAAGGTTGTGTTACTAGTGATGGAGAACTAGTTAAAGGCTGTGTTACTTGTGATGTAGACCTAGTTAAAGGCTGCTCGACTAGTGATGGAGAACTAGTTAAAGGCTGCTCGACTAGTGATGGAGACCTAAGTAAAGGCTGTGTTACTAGTGATGGAGAACTAGTTAAAGGCTGTGTTACTAGTGATGGAGAACTAAAGACTGCTCGACTAGTGATGGAGAACTAGTTAAAGGCTGTGTTACTAGTGATGGAGAACTAGTTAAAGACTGCTCTACTAGTGATGGAGAACTAGTTAAAGGCTGCTTGACTAGTGATGGAGAACTAGTTAAAGACTGCTCGACTAGTGATGGAGAACTAGTTGAAGGCTGCTCGACTAGTGATGGAGACCTAGATAAAGGTTGTTACTAGTGATGGAGACCTAATTAAAGGCTGTGTAACTAGTGATGGAGAACTAGTTAAAAGCTGCTCGACTAGTGATGGAGAACTAGTTAAAGGCTGTGTTACTAGTAATGGAGAACTAGTTAAAGACTGCTCGACTAGTGATGGAGAACTAGTTTAAAGTTGTGTTACTATTGATGGAGAACTAGTTAAAGACTGCTCGACTAGTGATGGAGACCTAGTTAAAGGCTGCTCGACTAGTGATGGAGACTTAGTTAAAGGCTGTGTTACTAGTGATGGAGAACTAGTTTAAAGTTGTGTTACTAGTGATGGAGAACCAGTTAAAGTCTGCTCGACTAGTGATGGAGACCTAGTTAAAGGCTGCTCGACTAGTGATGGAGACTTAAAGGCTGTGTTACTAGTGATGGAGAACTAGTTAAAGGCTGTGTGACTAGTGATGGAGAACTAGTTAAAGACTGCTCTACTAGTGATGGAGACCTAGTTAAAGGCTGCTCGACTGCTTGACCTAGTTAAAGGCTGTGTTACTAGTGATGGAGAACTAGTTAAAAGTTGTGTTACTAGTGATGGAGAACTAGTTAAAGGCTGTGTTACTAGTGATGGAGAACTAGTGAAAGGGTGTGACTAGTGATGGAGAACTAGTTTAAAGTTGTGTTACTAGTGATGGAGAACTAGTTAAAGACTGCTCGACTAGTGATGGAGACCTAGTTAAAGGGTGTGTTACTAGTGATGGAGAACTAGTTGAAGGCTGTGTGACTAGTGATGGAGAACTAGTTAAAGACTGCTCGCCTAGTGATGGAGAAATAGTTAAAGACTGCTGGACTAGTGATGGAGAACTAGTTTAAGGCTGTGTTACTAGTGATGGAGGACTAGTTAAAGACTGCTGGACTAGTGATGGAGAACTAGTTTAAGGCTGTGTTACTAGTGATGGAGAACTAGTTAAAGACTGCTCGCCTAGTGATGGAGAACTAGTTAAAGACTGCTCGACTAGTGATGGAGAACTAGTTAAAGGCTGTGTGAATAGTGATGGAGAACTAGTTAAAAGTTGTGTTTCTAGTGATGGAGAAGTAGTTAAAAGTTGTGTTACTAGTGATGGAGAACTAGTTAAAGGCTGTTACTAGTGATGGAGAACTAGTTAAAGGCTGTGTGACTAGTGATGGAGAACTAGTTAAAGACTGCTCGCCTAGTGATGGAGAACTAGTTAAAGACTGCTGGACTAGTGATGGATAACTAGTTTAAGGCTGTGTTACTAGTGATGGAGAACTAGTTTAAGGCTGTGTTACTAGTGATGGAGAACTAGTTAAAGACTGCTGGACTAGTGATGGAGAACTAGTTTAAGGTTGTGTTACTAGTGATGGAGAACTAGTTAAAGACTGCTCGCCTAGTGATGGAGAACTAGTTAAAGACTGCTCGACTAGTGATGGAGAACTAGTTAAAGGCTGTGTGAATAGTGATGGAGAACTAGTTAAAAGTTGTGTTTCTAGTGATGGAGAAGTAGTTAAAGACTGCTGGACTAGTGATGGAGAACTAGTTTAAGGCTGTGTTACTAGTGATGGAGAACTAGTTAAAGACTGCTCGCCTAGTGATGGAGAACTAGTTAAAGACTGCTCGACTAGTGATGGAGAACTAGTTAAAGGCTGTGTGAATAGTGATGGAGAACTAGTTAAAAGTTGTGTTTCTAGTGATGGAGAAGTAGTTAAAGACTGCTGGACTAGTGATGGAGAACTAGTTAAAGGCTGCTCGACTAGAGATGTAGAGATAGTTAAAGGCTGTTACTAGTGATGGAGAACTAGTTAAAGACTGCTGGACTAGTGATGGAGAACTAGTTTAAGGCTGTGTTACTAGTGATGGAGAACTAGTTAAAGACTGCTCGCCTAGTGATGGAGAACTAGTTAAAGACTGCTCGACTAGTGATGGAGAACTAGTTAAAGGCTGTGTGAATAGTGATGGAGAACTAGTTAAAAGTTGTGTTTCTAGTGATGGAGAAGTAGTTAAAGACTGCTTGACTAGTGATGGAGAACTAGTTAAAGGCTGCTCGACTAGAGATGTAGAGATAGTTAAAGGCTGTTACTAGTGATGGAGAACTAGTTAAAGACTGCTCGACTAGAGATGTAGAGATAGTTAAAGGCTGCTCGACTAGTGATGGAGAACTAGTTAAAAGTTGTGTTACTAGTGATGGAGAACTAGTTAAAGGCTGCTCGACTAGAGATGTAGAGATAGTTAAAGGCTGTGTTACTAGTGATGGAGAACAAGTTAAAGACTGCTCGACTAGAGATGTAGAGATAGTTAAAGGCTGCTCGACTAGTGATGGAGAACTAGTTTAAGGCTGTGTTACTAGTGATGGAGAACTAGTTAAAGACTGCTCGCCTAGTGATGGAGAACTAGTTAAAGACTGCTCGACTAGAGATGGAGAACTAGTTAAAGGCTGTGTGAATAGTGATGGAGAACTAGTTAAAAGTTGTGTTTCTAGTGATGGAGAAGTAGTTAAAGACTGCTGGACTAGTGATGGAGAACTAGTTAAAGGCTGCTCGACTAGAGATGTAGAGATAGTTAAAGGCTGTTACTAGTGATGGAGAACTAGTTAAAGACTGCTGGACTAGTGATGGAGAACTAGTTTAAGGCTGTGTTACTAGTGATGGAGAACTAGTTAAAGACTGCTCGCCTAGTGATGGAGAACTAGTTAAAGACTGCTCGACTAGTGATGGAGAACTAGTTAAAGGCTGTGTGAATAGTGATGGAGAACTAGTTAAAAGTTGTGTTTCTAGTGATGGAGAAGTAGTTAAAGACTGCTTGACTAGTGATGGAGAACTAGTTAAAGGCTGCTCGACTAGAGATGTAGAGATAGTTAAAGGCTGTTACTAGTGATGGAGAACTAGTTAAAGACTGCTCGACTAGAGATGTAGAGATAGTTAAAGGCTGCTCGACTAGTGATGGAGAACTAGTTAAAAGTTGTGTTACTAGTGATGGAGAACTAGTTAAAGGCTGCTCGACTAGAGATGTAGAGATAGTTAAAGGCTGTGTTACTAGTGATGGAGAACAAGTTAAAGACTGCTCGACTAGAGATGTAGAGATAGTTAAAGGCTGCTCGACTAGTGATGGAGAACTAGTTAAAAGTTGTGTTACTAGTGATGGAGAACTAGTTAAAGGCTGCTCGACTATAGATGTAGAGATAGTTAAAGGCTGTTACTAGTGATGGAGAACTAGTTAAAGACTGCTCGACTAGAGATGTAGAGATAGTTAAAGGCTGTTACTAGTGATGGAGAACTAGTTAAAGGCTGCTCGACTAGAGATGTAGAGATAGTTAAAGGCTGTGTTACTAGTGATGGAGAACTAGTTAAAGACTGCTCGACTAGAGATGTAGAGATAGTTAAAGGCTGCTCGACTAGTGATGGAGAACTAGTTAAAGGCTGCTCGACTAGTGATGGAGAATAAAGGTTTAGTTGACCAAAAAATGAAATTTCTGTCATTACTCGCCCTCATGTCGTTCCAAACTCGTTTTTGCGTACAATAAGTATTCTCGTCGCTTCATAACATTAAGATTGAACCTGTGTAGTCACATGGACTATTTTAACAATGTCTTTGCTTAAGAGTAATGGTGTTAATGTAATGTAAACTGAATGACACTCATGAAGTGTGTAGGTGTGCTGATGTGTGCATGTGTTTCTGCTCTGAACACTGGTGTGTGTTCGAGATCGTGAAGATCTTCTGTTGCAGATCATTTTTCACTTCCTCTGTTTCTCTTGCTGGAACATTACTGTGTGTTGATGAGCTGGAACTGCTGTTACTGTAATCAGGCCTGAAATAATGCGCACACACACACACACACACACACACACACATACATACATATATATATATTTACATAGTCTGTGTGTGTGTCTGTCTCTCAGATGCCTGTCTGTATCAGTGTGAGGATATGGAGGAGGATTTCACTGGAGAACTGAAGTATAACACATTGGTACGTCCACACACACACACACACGCACACGCATGCGCGCGCACACGCACGCGCACACACACACACACACACACACACACACACACACTCTCTCTCTCACACAAACACACCTGCACACACACACATACATACAGATAGACTCTCTCTCACACACTCACACACTCACACACACACACACACACACACACATACACACCGCAGACACTGAGCTTAGTAAGTGTGTGGCTTCTGAAAGGAAATGTTTGAGCTGTCAATCACCCACGATGAGGGGAAGTAAATCTAATCCACGATTACCACGAACATGAATTCACTTCTTTAGAATAAACAGCATCTTTAGTTTCTGAAGTCGGGATGATAGACCACATGTCCGTGTTTCACTCCGCTAACGCTAACTCTCCTCAGTGCTGTATATGATGATAAACAGGCGGATAATTATGACATATGATTGACATTAGCAACGGATGTAATAACAGGAGATCTGATCTGTTCATCATGTCTCTCTCTCACACACACTCTCTCACACACACACACACACACACACACACACAGCTGGACCGGGATCTGGTCCTCACACTCGACCCCGATGACCTCACGTCCCCATGGAAGAACCTGGACATTAACCTCACAGGTGCGACTCTTACACACACATGTTATTACTGAAGTTCTAGAGGTTCGATTGATTAGATCCTTCTGGATTATTTATCACAATTTAATTTAACCATTTAAACAGAATTCGGAACAATTAAAGTGGAAAACAGAATTTGGGGGGAAAAATATATTTATTTCAAGATAAAACCTAATATGCCCCTAAGGCCCCGCTCACCATGATATTACATACTAATGTATATTTATAATAATATAACAATAGCACACTTACACATGTATAAATGTGCTGTCAGTGTCTCTGATGTGTGTGTGTTATACGCAGTTTCAGAAGAACTGCAAACATTAGTGTTTGATGAACAGCTGAACTGTTTGTTTAATATATTGACTATAAACTCTTTCTTTAATTGTAGGTGAAATGTCAATCATGAAGGATGAGATGAGAATAACACAACCTCTGCCAGTGGACATGTGTGAGTCTCTGTGGACATGTTTATGAGTATTAATATTCTGCTTATAGTAAACCTTATTTACAGCTCTAGTTAGTGCATT
>JAPDVR010000010.1:550000-552500 GCA_026230005.1 Gila orcuttii | reverse complement strand
GGTCAGGTTGAGCTCTGGTCATGTGACCCTCATGTTGGTCAGGTTGAGCTCTGGTCATCTGACCCTCATGTTGGTCATGTTGAGCTCTGGTCATCTGACCCTCATGTTGGTCATGTTGAGCTCTGGTCATGTGACCTCATGTTGGTCAGGTTGAGCTCTGGTCATGTGACCCTCATGTTGGTCATGTTGAGCTCTGGTCATCTGACCCTCATGTTGGTCAGGTTGAGCTCTGGTCATCTGACCCTCATGTTGGTCAGGTTGAGCTCTGGTCATGTGACCCTCATGTTGGTCAGGTGTCAGCTTGACTCTGTGTTTCCTCAGGCTGGCGGATGAGTTACGTGGATGGGTGAACCGACACCAGAACAACCGCAAGTCTGATGGAAAGACCAAAGCAGTGAAGAAGACTAAAATAGCTCAGGTGTGAAACCACACACACACACACACACACTTGCGCACACACACACACACCTCGTATCGCGACTGATATCAGTGTCGCTATGTGAGAACAGCTTGTGTTGCAGGATTTATACAGTCAAACAACATTCACTCAGACACCTTCGACATTATCACAGTTTATTCACTATCCACCTTATTCTGCTCTAAACAATGCACGCCGCCATGACGACGACTCCGGTTGCCTACTTCCGGTTCGTACTGTATTAGCAGTGAGAGAATGAGTTCAGGCTCTACATGTGCTGTTGTTGGTTGTTTTAACAATTCAAAGAAGATAAAAAAACTTTTTAGAAACTGGGTGCTTTGAGCATAAGATAAAAAGGAGAGAATGCCCATGTCCAGTTCCGTATCAGCTAATATTCAATGCCAGAGAGTAGACGTTTTTGGTTAGCTGCGCTAACGTTACAACTGAAGCATCCAACGAAAAAGGTGTAATACGTTGCCAGTAGGGATGGGCATTTCAAGCTTAAATAATATTCGAAGATCGCTGGGTATTATTCAATTATCATTCGAAAATCGCACCCCTCCATCACATCACGCACACATGCATGTATAGGCTATAGGCTACACACCAGAGCAAATGAGCAAAGCGGAGCAGTGTGACGCTTAAATATAAGTACAAAAAAAAAACTAAACATACGTTTTATATTTAAGTTTCACAATTTAATGTTTTTTTTATTTATTTCATCTATGTTGATTCTATGAAAAGGGAACCGCATGAGATGAGTCAGATAGGATCATAAGATGCCCAATATATCGGAAAAACATTTGGAATGGGTCAGACATGATTTTGACCACTTATTAAGTTTTGTTTTGTAGAAAGCCTTTCTTTAAAGTGAATTTTGTTTAGTATAAATTGTATCTTCATTTTTATCAATGTTTTATCAACAAATTGCCTGGAATAATAAATAAGAAGCAAATACAGGACACGGAGGCGCCAGAGCGTGAACTGGAGCGCGTGCGTCTTAATCAACGAAACTCAGCGTATAAGTTACTTGCCTCACAAACATGAGAAGTATATCTATAGAAAGCTTGAAATGTCTACTTTTAAACAAAATAATTAAAAACGAGCAGAAATGGGCTGCTCTCTGCTTATGTGTAGGTTAATTCGTATGAAGTGTGCATTTCTCTCTATAGGCGCGTTCACTACTGCGAAGATGGCGAGTCAGTATCATCAAATTTTCTTTGCAGTCGACACTTACAGAAAACACTAGTTATTAATAAACAATTCAAATGTTTAATGCATAATCATTACTTTTGCCGTTTTTTTTTGTGGCAAGCTTATGCGTGCGTTGAGATGCAGTAGGCAATATACTACGAAAACGCTCATTATGGTTTAGCATTCTCTCCCATATAGTATACATAACTTCCAACCCAACTTCAGTCGCGCACGGGCAGGGCAGCCCTACTTATTTCACATATTTTCTAACCAGCACATCACTGCGGAGTTCTGAGCAAGCGGCGCTTAATCTCCATAAAGCTTCGAACCGGAAAAGGACAACCGGCTTCCGGTTCAAACCCGCTATGAATCATGGGTAAATTCGCTAACCAGGAAAAAGGTGGATAGTTTAGGAAATGGTAATATAATATGAGCAGAACTCAGAGTTATTAAATCAGTTGATATTTGACTGGTTTTGTCCGTCCTTCGGTTAGACTCTCACACATGAATTATGTTGAATATCTGTCAGCTGTTAAATTTAACTACACAATTAGATAATACCAGTTTAGCTCAACCAATCACCAAGCAATGCTTCATGTTGTTCAGTCTGTGGTGTAAAAAGGTGCATTAGTTATTAAAGAAAAAACACTTCAGCAAAACATGATCAGCTCAAAGTGTCCCAATCATTTTTGGTTTGATAAGTTTTCCTGGTAGTCACTGTATATGAAGAGTTTTGGGTATAATATGTCACAGTTTACTTTATTTTGCTCTCCTCACTTACATAAATGAACTATAGTGTCCTGAACACACTAGTGAAAAAATATAAAAAATTATATCTGCTGTCTGAATAATTGTTTGTCTGTGTGTGTGTGTGTTCATGAGCAGAAA
>JAPDVR010000010.1:542500-547500 GCA_026230005.1 Gila orcuttii | reverse complement strand
TGCAGGTGGACTGTGAGGTGATGGACACCAGAATCATCCCAATCAAGTCCTCTGTAGTCCCGCCCTCTCTCAGAGACCCGCCCCCAGCCCCGCCCCCTCACCACCATCACCACGGCAACCACACGTCTCTCCGTAGCCGCACCCAGCAACCGCACGGCAGGCGGAGGGGATCAGGATTCTTGATCAGCGGATCCGTGTGAGACTCGACGTTCCCACGCCAGACTCGACGTTCCCCCGTCAGACTCGACGTTCTCGCGTCAGACTCGACGTTCTCGCGTCAGACTCGACGTTCTCGCGTCAGACTCGACGTTCTCGCGTCAGACTCGACGTTCTCGCGTCAGACTCGACGTTCTCGCGTCAGACTCGACGTTCTCGCGTCAGACTCGACGTTCTCGCGTCAGACTCATTGTTCTCACGTCAGACTCGACATCAGACTCGACGTTCCCACATCAGACTCGACGTTCCCTCATCAGACTCGACGTTCCCTCATCAGACTCGACGTTCCCACGTCAGATTCGACGTTCCCACGTCAGATTCGACGTTCCCGCGTCAGACTCGACGTTCCCACGTCAGACTCGACGTTCGACGTTCCCACGTCAGACTCGACGTTCCCACATCAGACTCGACGTTCCCTCGTCAGACTCGACGTTCCCTCATCCGACTCGACGTTCCCGTATAAGACTCAACGTTCCCACGTCAGACTCGACGTTCCCTCGTCAGACTCGACGTTCCCGCGTCAGACTCGACGTTCCCTCGTCAGACTCGACGTTCCCACGTCAGACTCGACGTTCCCACGTCAGACTCGACGTTCCCACTTCAGACTCGACGTTCCCTCGTCAGACTCGACGTTCCCACGTCAGACTCGACGTTCCCTCGTCAGACTCGACGTTCCCTCGTCAGACTCGGCGTTCCCACGTCAGACTCGACGTTCCCACTTCAGACTCGACGTTCCCTCGTCAGACTCGACGTTCCCACTTCAGACTCGACGTTCCCACGTCAGACTCGACGTTCCCTCGTCAGACTCGACGTTCCCTCGTCAGACTCGACGTTCCCTCGTCAGACTCGACGTTCCCTCGTCAGACTCGACGTTCCCACGTCAGACTCGACGTTCCCTCGTCAGACTCGACGTTCCCTCGTCAGACTCGACGTTCCCGCGTCAGACTCGACGTTCCCTCGTCAGACTCGACGTTCCCGCGTCAGACTCGACGTTCCCTCGTCAGACTCGACGTTCCCTCGTCAGACTCGACGTTCCCTCGTCAGACTCGACGTTCCCTCGTCAGACTCGACGTTCCCACGTCAGACTCGACGTTCCCACGTCAGACTCGACGTTCCCACTTCAGACTCGACGTTCCCACTTCTTCCTGTTTGAGTTCCTGTATGCAGTGCATCACCTGCTGTCTTTTTATACATACGTTTTTGTTTTTTACAGATTTTTATTGAGATTATTTAAAAAATAATGTGCTTCTACTAGAGGTGTGTGATATAAATATTTGAGTGTGAGAAATAATCCGTCGCAGTCACTTGTTTCTACATGGATGTTCTCTTTCTCACAGTGAGTTTTTCAGGACGTTTGCTGAATAATCTGTCTGTTCTTATTGTTTCTGAACCTGATGACAAAGCTTGTAGTATTTGGTGTCAATAATAACAGATTTTAGGATAACACAGAATCTTCTGCCTTTAATGTTTTCATTTGCAGACGTGCTTCTGCTACAAACCACTATCATGATCCAGTAATGCCTGTAATATTTCAGCCTGTGCTGCTGCTGAAATCATGATTCTTTTTACACAAGTTATTGTAAAGACTTGATAAAATCCAACATGGATCTGTTTACTAATCAATATGATTTATTAGTGAATGAGTTTGATTGACAGGTACAGGGAGAGTTAGTTTTCCGATCCACCAGCAGTCCAACGGTTAAACTCTCTCTGTTAAACTCTCTCTGTTTACTGTTTGTTAACTAAGTAAAGGGAACAGGACTTGAGGCACGACGTACATTTTCTTTCTGTGAATTTGTTTATCTTCTGATCGAAGGTATTTTCTTGTTTTCCGTCTGATCTTCATGGCTACTTTTCATGTGTATGTCAATTCATCTTATGACGATGATATGTGTTAGAAACTTTCCCATCATGCACTGCTCTAGCATGCTTCTGTTATCTGTGAAGGAGGGATGATTTATGTAAATTTAAACCTGCTTTTTTACTTTTTTATTTAAATGAGCTTTCACAAGGAAAACGCTGTACATTTTCTCTCCCTGTCTGTATGAGAGTTTTGAACTACTGTCTTCATTTGTAGAGGAGAAAATAAATTTGATAAATACTAAGTTATGGTGTTGTGAGTGAGTATGAGAAGATTTCAGGCCCTATCTTGCAACCAGCACAAGTGACTTTGCACAGCGACGCATGTGTCATTCCTATTTTGCACCGACGCACAGCGGACTTTTCCCTCCACAGACGCACGTCGGTAAATTAGGGAATGAACTCTCATCCTCATATAATGTCACTTCTCTGTATTTTACGGCCCTGACGAGAACGTCGTCTCCTCGGCTGTGAACCGCTCCTGGCGCGCGTCTGGCAAATCCGCCATTATAATAGCAAGCCGCCATGGAACAAGCGCGCCGGCTCTTAAAGGGAATGTGAGATGACGCTCTGATTGGTTTATTTCACGTTACGCCCAAAACACACTATGAGTAATGACGCTACTTCAGACCAACACATTTTAGATTTGCGTCGGGCGCGAGAGTCATAATCCCGCCGGTATAATAGCAAGAGATCCGCACACAAAGTTACTTGCGTTTCGCGTTTCATACTTGCGTTTCAGATCGTTAAAATAGGGCCCTATATATATAATCATAAATGATCTGACTCGATAGTTTCATGTGTCATTAGCTTTTATTTCTCTGTTCGTTTTCATGCTAATTTTAGTTTAATCTTTAGTAATTTCGTTATGTGCTTTTGTCATTCTTTTTTATTCATTTTTTTAAAATAAACAAATAGCAATAATTTATTTATATTTTTAGTTTTAGTTTGTTCTTATTTATTTGCCGGTAATAATTTTACGGATTTAAATTCAACATTTCAGTTTATTGCCAAGGCAACGTTTCTAAGTTTCGTTTAGTTGTAAAGGTACACTTACGTAAATAGGTTTTACAGTGGCGGCTGGTGAAAAATATCTTAGGTGGGGCTGTGCCATATTCAGTCAGTTTCAATAGTCTGGTAACCATAAGAGCCATCAGGTCTTTTAGCGTTGTGGCTCTTCAAGACATCCGTCAAGCATCCACCCTTCTCTCATTCAAAAACCTCTTAAAACACTTTTTATAAGTATTTTTATATACTTTTATAAGACATGGAGTATGGCAAGCCGTTTTAACATTTAATCATTTAAACCTACTAGTCTCTATTTTCATGCTACTAGTACTTATTAATTAGATACTAATACTTATTCATTAGATACTAGTACTTATTCATTAGCTAATAGTACTTATTTAATAGATACTATTACCTATTTATTAGGCACTAGTATATTTTGTAATTGTTACTAGTAACTATTCTTATCTTACTAGTCACAACTGCTTTTTTACTAGTCTTATGTTATGACTAGTCAGAACGGCCACTGTAGAGTTCAATTAAAAATCTTACCAGTAAAATAAAAGACCTTACTAGTAACATTTGGAATAAATACTAGTATCTAATAAATAAGTACTAGTATCAGAGGATTGGTACATGGTAGCCATAAAGGGATGGACATGGTCAGAAACAATGCTCAGGTAGGCCGTGGCATTTAAACGATGCCCAATTGGCACTAAGGGGCCTAAAGTGTGCCAAGAAAACATCCCCCACACCATTACACCACCACCACCAGCCTGCACAGTGGTAACAAGGCATGATGGAACTGGCACCAACAGCCATGCCACGCTCAAAATTGCTTAAATCAACTTTCTTTCCCATTCTGACATTCAGTTTGGAGTTCAGGAGATTGTCTTGACCAGGACCACACCCCTAAATGCATTGAAGCAACTGCCATGTGATTGGTTGATTAGATAATTGCATTAATGAGAAATTGAACAGGTGTTCCTAATAATCCTTTAGGTGAGCGTATATCTCTCTGACAGAGTTCACTGTAAAGCATCTATTGTGAAGATCATTTCATTAGTCTGAGTTTTTCTCCCCTCAGTTCTGGATCCTGTGAATGTTTGTGACGGCGGTCAGTCTCTCTATCGGCTCAGAGCAGATGATGGAGGGATGCAGAGGTTCAAGAAAGTGAAGTCGGAAGTCGAAATCGGTAGTGGATGAAGGTCATTTTATTTTGAGACTTTTGACCCCTTTTATGGAGACTTGGTAGTGACACACACACAAAAACATTGCCCATCCGGTGACCAAGAAATATGAAAATGAAAAAGTTTTATTTACTTATTTATTTTGATGTACCGTGATTGTTCCAAAATCCCTCCTTATGAATATTGTTCAGTCAAAGATCTCAGGAGTTTCTCTCTTTACTCACAGATCGTGTCAGATTTCTCAGTGTTCTGCTTAATCTGGTGATTTTTGTTGCATATCAGTAGAAATATGATTAGATCTCCTGCAGCAAGAGGGCGCTAGAGATTTGCTCTAGTTAAGGGTTTTTGTAGAAACTTACCAACTAACCACAATATCTACTAATGTTCAAACATTTATATATTTCATAAGAAAGCAAGCAATCATAATCATTACGTATGAAGTTTTATAAGATATTAGATATGTTTAATAAAAATGATCAGACAAGGATTTATTATACTAATGATGGGAAACTGTACCATACAATATATATATACATGCATATATATGTGTGTGTATGTATATTATATTATAGATAGATAGATAGATAGATTTAGTTAAATTTTTTAGTTAATTTTGTCTTAATTAGCTTTAAATTTTAATAAAATTTTATGAATTAAACAGCTTGTAAACATACTTTTTAAATAGAGAAAATTTAAATAACCTGGTAAACATGAAAGTGTTATGCA